>PVLC010007061.1:0-65437 GCA_004027655.1 Graphiurus murinus | reverse complement strand
TTCCTCTTTCACTTCTTTGACTTCCCTCAAGGCTTCGCTATGATTCCTGCTCATGGTGTCAAATTCTTTGTTCATTTGTTCCTTTATTTCTTTCCAGCTCTCTCTGCATTCTTTCTGGAAGTTTTGTATCGCTTCTATTATTAAAGATCTGAATTGTCCTTCTGGTAAGCTCTGCCAATCAGTGTCATTGAGTTCTGTTTTTGTGGGGTCGTGTTGACTCATTGTTTCTTTTGTGTTTCTCCTTCTCATGGTTTCCCTGTTCTTAAATTTATAACTTTGCTGCTCTTGCACGCTTTCCCTGAATTTGTAGGTTTCTTATTTTTATTTTCTCTCTGTGAATGGTATCTTGTACTGAGTTGCAATTACTCTGGAATTTCTTCTGCTTGCTCTATTGGTGTCTTTTGTGGGTTTCAGGTGTTGACTTCTAGGATCTAGCAAAAGCTGAAAGGCTACCAATCCTCTGAACAAACATACATAAATTGTAGCAATGCAAAGTGAAAACAGAGTAAAAACGGAACAAAACAAAGCAAAAAACCCCAGAAAACAAGCAACGTCAGCAAGTAGCAAAATAAAAATCCCTACAAGTTTGTAAGAACAGACCTGGTTTGGCCTCTGCAGGTCTTTTGGGCAGATTTCTGCTGCTATGGGCAAGCCGACAAGATGGCGGATGCTACTGCTGCGCACGCGCTGACTCCCCGGTTCTCCCTGGTCTGCTCCTCAGACTCCAGCCAGCTGCCCGTTTCCCCACTCACCCTTGGGCCGATTTGCTTCTCCCCCCTTCCGTCGAGAAGCTGTTCCTGCGGCAGTCCTGACCCAAGCCCTGGGGTGCAGTTATCTCTGCTCCGGCTCTTCGGGGAGAGGTGAGCTTCGGGGATGGTCCTGCGCGGGCTTAAGCTGGTCATACCACGCGTTCTGGTCTCTGTCGAAGGTGCCTCAAAATGCCGCCTGGCTAGGATGAGGAGTTCAGGAGTCGCTCACTTCAGCTCTGGCCGGTGGGGTGCAGAGGGTTGTTGTATATTTCTTTCTTAGTAGACTCCACGCCGGGGGCCGGTTCAATGGCGGCTTCTGCCTGGCGGCGTGGCGCCGGGGCCACGGAGACGGGCTTCTTTGCTCTCCCTGGTCGGCCTTCCGGGTTCTGCTCAGCTGTATTCCAGTTTTCGCAGCGTTTTTCACCTTTTTGTTGCTTTTTTTCTTCTTTCAAAAAACTGGATCCACGACTGATTTGAATCGAGCTCACAGCGGCTCTTGAGACGTGTCTCACTCCGTCGCCATCTTCCCGGAAGTCCTCTGCTCTGATTTTAATTATTTCCTGTCTTCTACTGGCTTTGGGGTTAGACTGTTCCTGTTTTTCAATGGCTTTGAGCTGTGTCATTAGGTTATTTATTTGGTGGTTTTCCATTCTTCTTATGTGGGCACTCAGTGCTATAAATTTTCCTCTTATTACTGCCTTCAAGGTGTCCCAGAGGTTTTGATATGTTGTGTCTCTGTTTTCGTTAGTTTCTGTGAATTTGTTAATTTCTCCCCTTACTTCTTCTATGCCCATTCCTCATTTAGCAGTGTGGTGTTCATTATCCATGCATTTACATGATTACTCTGGGTCTTCTTAGAGTTGATTTCTAGTTTCACTCCATTGTGGTCTGAAAAGATGCAGAGAATTATGTTACATGTTTTGAATTTGCCAGTGCTCTATTTGTGGCCCAGAACATGGTCTATTTTGGAGAAGGTTCCATCAGCAGCTGAGAATGATGTCAATTCACCTGTAGTTGGGTGACATATTCTGGGTGTCTAATAGGTCCATTTGGTTTATGGTATTCTTTAGGTCTGAGTCATCTTTACTGACCTTTTGTCTAGAAGATCTGTCTAGTGATTTGAGAGGAGTATTAAAGTCTACCAATATTATTGAATTGTGTTCTATGTGTGACTTTATATCATGCAGAGTTTGTTTTATGAAAGTGGCTGCACATATGTTTCAGACATGAATGTTGACTATTTTCATTTAGTCTTGCTGAATTGTTCCTTTTATCTCTTCTGATAAGCTTAGGCTTGAAGTCTTATTTATCTGAAATCATAGTTGTGACTCCTGCTTTTCTTCAATTTCCATTGGTATGGATTAACTTGCTCCAGCCCTTCACCTTTAGTTTCTGGTAATCTTTGCTTTTAAAGTGTGTTTCTTGCAAGAAGCACATAGATGGATTATGAGTTTTAATCCGTTTTGCCACCATGTGCCTTTTATTGGGGAGTTGAGGCCATTTATATTCAGTGTGATTGTTGAGAGATGATTTTTAATTCCTAACATTTTGAGTTTTAACTTCTATTTGAGGTAGTGTTTGTTGTTCATTGGCTTAGTTGTTTGCTTCCTGGAAATTATTGTTTCTCTGGTTCTGATGTTTACTTGTTAGTTTGTCTTTGAGTTAATCTCTTTGTGTATTTTCTCTAGTACTGGTTTGGAAGACATAAATGCTTTAAGTTTCTGTTTGTCATGGAAGGTTTTTATTTCCCCCATTGAATTTGAGATATAGTTTTGCTGGGTAGGAAAATCTTGGCTGCCACTTGTTTTCTTTCAGAGTTTGGAATATGATGCTCCAGGTCCTCCTGGCTTTGATGAGTTGGTTTGGGAGATCTGCAATGATTCTAATTGGTTTGCCTCTAAATGTCACATGGTCTTTTACCTTTGTTGCCTTTGAGATACTCTCCTTGGCCTCTACAATATTCAATTTTATTATTATGTGGCATGGTGAGCCTTTTCTTTGATCTTGTCTGGAGGTGTTCTCTATGTTTCCTGTACCTGTGTCAACTTCTCTTTCTATGTTTGGAATATTCTCTAATATTACTTCTTTGAAAAGATGGTTGATTCCATTAGTGTCAACTTCTAGTCCCTCTTCTATGCCTACTATTCTTAGGTTAGGTCTTTTAAAATTTGCTCAGATCTCATCAATATCCAATTCATGCTGTCATTTTTTTTCTAAATTATGTACTATGCATTCATTTTTAGAATGGTCATCTTCTAAGAGTGATATTCTATTTTCTGTGTGGTCTAATCTACTGTTTATACTTTGTTTTGATGCCTTCACTTCAATTATTGCATCTTTCACTTCCTTCAAGGCTTCTCTTTGATTCCTGCTCAGGGTGTCATATTCTTTGTATATTTGTTCCTTTATTTCTTTCCAGCTCTCCCAGTGCTCTTTTCAGAAGTCTTGTATTATTTCTACTACTCAAGATCTGAAATGTACTTCTAGTAATCTCTGCCATTCTGTGTTGGTGAGTTCTGTTATTGTGGGATTGTGGTAGCTCGTTATTTCCTTGCTATTTTTCCTTCCCATCATTTCCCTGTTCTTAAGTTTGTATCTTTGCTGCTTTTGTAAGCTATTTCTTAATTTATAGGTTTATTATTTCTATTTTCTCTCTATGAATGATATCTTGTACTGAGTTGTGATTACTCTAGGACTTCTTCTGCCACTGTCATGGTGCTGTTAGTGGGTTTCAGGTGTTGACTTCTAGGCCCTATGTGTTGCTTCTGTTATGGGGATCTGTCTCAGAGGTGTGTGTAGAACAGTTTGTGGCCTCTGTGTTTTTAGGCCTCAATGTGGGATGTGTTGTGCTCATCCTTATGTTAGCAGTGGTGAGTTTATCCTTGGTGTCTGGCAGTCCTTTCTTGTGGTTCACTTCTCTAGTCCAATCTCTGCAGTAGGGATTTAGAGGTGTCCACAAGGGTAGGTTGTGTTCACTAGTGAAGGTTGGGTGAAGGGGGAGAAGCTGCAGTGGTGAATGCAAGAATAGGGTAAAGTAGAAGGTATTATCCAGTGGAATAAGAGTTTGAGTGTGTTAAGGTGATATATGGTAGAGATTAGAGATAGTGAATATGTTGGGGGTTCTGGTAGTCAATGTAGAGTATTTTGGTGTAGTGGTATGAAATGGTTTTGATATGAGACAGAAAAAAAAGGAAAGAGAAAAAAGTGTTGAAGAGAATAATATACATAGGAGAGAGGGAGGGAAGCTTCTAAAAGGGATGAGGAAGAGAGCCGACAACTGACAAAAAAAAAGAAAGAAAAAAAAGCAACCAACCATCCAAACAAACATAAATTTAAAAAAAGCAATGCAAAACAAAAACAGAGTAAAAAAACAAAAACCCTGGAGGTATATAAGTACAGAGCTGACTTGGCCTCTGCTGTTCTTTGGATCTGCATGAATATTTTCAGCTTTAAATGTCTACTCACTATATTAGATTTTCAAGAATGTTTCAGGCATTCTTATTTGCTCTCTCAGTCAGTGCAGGCAGGGAGTTCCACTGGTGGCTCTCCCACTGCATGCTTGTGTCTCTAACTCTCCACAGGTCCTGTCCCTGTGCAGCTCTTTGTCTATGTAGGCAGAAGGCCTCACTGGATCTGGACCCAGTGTAAGCCCTAGGCTCCCTGCTTTCCACAAGCCCTGTGTGCCTCTCTCTCTCTCTCTCTCTCTCTCTCTCTCTCTCTCTCTCTCTCTCCCTTTTCTGGTGGCAGGTATGCAGTCTATATGTGAGACATTTTCCAGGGAGCCTGTAATGTTTCTATGCCCTGTGTGCTCTGGGTACCTCCTGCATTTCTACTCCTATCCAACTGCTGAAAGGTCGAGCGACTGAGTCTATCATTTGCCACAGAGGCCCCTCTGGCCACACAGTGCAATTAACTTACAACTGAGTGCTGCTCTGGCTCTAGAGGGATAGGTGAGCTGGGGTGTCTTGGCTGCAGGCTTAAGCTGGTCACCCCAGGCTTTCTGGTCACTGTCAATTGTGTGGGGATATGCTGTCTGATTTGGGTGTGGAGTTCTATAGTCACTTACTCCCCATCTGGTTGTTGAGTATGCAGGAGGTTGTTAGATGCCTCAGTGCTAGTAAGGCTTACTCCAAGCAGGTTGCTCAGTGGCAGCTACTGCACCACTTGTGCCTGCTACTTTGCTCTACCTAGTCTGCTTTCTGGTTTCCTTCAGCTGTGTTTCTATTTTTGTTACTTTGTTCACTTTTTTGCAGCTTTTTCTCCCATCAAGTAGCTGCTTTTATGGCAGGTGTTTGTTTGTTTGTTTGTTTGTTTTTTGTGGTACTGGGGATTGAACTCATGGGCATTCTACCTCTGAGCTACATCCCCAGTCCTATTTTTTATTCTTTATTTTGAAACAGGTCCTCACTAGGTTGCAGAATGCCTCACTAGGTAGCTGAGGCTGGCTGCAAACCCGGATCCTCTGGTTTCAGCCTCCCAATTGCTGGGATTATAAGCATGCGCCACCATGCCCAGCTTATGGCAGTTTTGATTTGAGTTTTATAGTGCCTGAGATGAGGTGTTTCTCTCAGTGGCCATCTTAGCTTCTCCCTCCCTACATAGGCTTTTGAAATAGGCAAGATGAAGAATGGCAAGAAGAACCTCAATGACAGTAATTATAGTAGAAATATAGGGAAGAAAATGCCCATATTCTCAATTTATGTACCTCTACTACCCCCTCTCCTGAAAAAAAAAATCTAATATGGAGCTTTGAGTTCTCAGAGGCAGGAATATAGATAGAATATTTAGTATGAAGTAAATTTAGTCAGTTCACAGAAATGCAGTAAACCACCATAGGTCTTTAAATGTGAACTTGAACAAAAAAAGAAAAAATATATAGATACAAATATGAGAAAAATGTTTATAGCCAGAAAAAGCTATTATGTGAAAATGTATCAAAATATGGTTATTTTTATTAGCATTTCTAGAAATTAATCTCAAAGTGAACTTTTATAAATGCAATATTATCTTCCCAATGAAATCTCACTAATGGGCTGCTTTCTTTTTGACTAATTTTCTACAGTAAAGATCTAACCTTGGTTGTTTTGCCCCAGACTCTATTGTACCTCTAAAAGAGTAGGAAACATTTCAGTATATTCTTCACTAAAATTGTTGTGTTTCTATTTTCAATTATATATTGCTTTGTACTTTTGCTTTTCAGACAATTTATGTATTTGCATATGGGGTATGTCTTACAGCATGGTACAGCCATGCTAGAAATTAAATAATTCTCATATAAATATACTCCAATCCAGTGACTGGTTAGAATTCCAGGATTCTAACAAGATCCATCTGAAGCACTCCTGAGTTTGTGAGCACACAAATATTGAACTTGAATATTACAGGCTTCAACAGTGTAGAGAGTGCACTTAAAAAGTTGATTGAAATCAATTACCCTCCTGAAAATTGAGAGGTGTTCAGAGAACAACTAGGAAGAGTCCAATCCATATTCATTAATACAAAGTGAGTCCCCAAATGACAGAGATATCTGCTGTGATTAACAAAGAAGTTTTTTTTTAAAGTACAGCATCATAGAAGAGACAGACATGATAAAGGCTTAGAGAGCACAAATTCTTAAATTATATTAGAGAAAGCTGAAGTCTAATTTATGGTGAAATACGGTGGTGAGGCCACATGATATTTTGGTCAACCACAGACCACACATAAATGGAATATACCATGTAGTCTAGGTGTATAGTAGGACATATATGTAGATTTGTGTAAGTACACTTTATGATGCTTGCATTATGATAAAAATGCCTAATGATGCATTCTCAGAGCATATCTCCATCATTCAGCAATACAAAGGAGCAAAAGTAAGGGGCTTCTATTCAAGTGTAAACAGAGGTTAAGAAGTCTTTTTTGTTCCCACTCATAGGCTATTTGATAACTTGTTATTTGTCTTATTCCATTCATACTGCTATAACAAAATACCTTAGACTGAATGTCTTATAAACACCAGAAATTTTTCAAAATTCTGGAGAATGGGAAGTTCAAGATCAAGGTATCTACTGATGTAGTGTCCAGTAGGGCCTATTACCTGGTTCTTAAACCATACATATGCTTATATGGAAGGGGCAACTCTCTGGACTCTCTTTTTTAAAAACACTTTTATTGGTGCATTGTAATTATACATCATAATGAATTTCAGAGTAATAGGAACATATACACAGCACTTGATGTACTTCCCTCCACATCCCTTCTGCTCCCTCCCTCTCTCCTTATACATACTATTGATTACGTTGATATGTACATAGCATTATTTGAACTCTTTCCTTCATTAAGTCTCTTCCCTCCTCTAATCCTCTTCCACTTATTTACTGGAATCTCCTCATTTATCATTGGCAATCAGGGACATAGAAATCAAAACTACACTGAGATTCCATCTAATTTCAATTAGAGTGGTAATCATCAAAATACAAACAACAATAAATGCTGGTGAGGATGCAGGGAAATATAAACCTTTATACACTATTGGTGGGATTGCAAATCAGTGCAACCACTATAGAGATTACTGTGGAGGTTCTTCAGAAGACTCGGAATTGAACCACTATATGGCTCAGCTATACCACATCTGGGTATGTATTCAAAGGAATTGGAGTCAGAATATTATAATGAAACATACATATCCATATTTATAACAACACAATTCACAATATCCAAATTATCCAGCCCCTGCCTCCACCCCAACCTCCAACTGGCAGATTCCAAATATTTCATATGGAGATTCATTCCTTAAATTAGCCAGGTCTCCTTCCATACAATGGCTCTTAAAGATGCCAGAAGTCATTTTCCCTTTACAATGGAACATTTTCCATGCCTTTCTGAAGCAGGACAAGACAGAGGTGGAACAGAAGAAACTTTAGTGATCTTGGAAATATACAAAGGAATGAAAAAGGAAGAAACAGACTATTGATAAGATAAGTAGGAATTGGGACAGGAAGTCAATGAACAGATACCAAAGACAATTTTTTTTACCTCATTGTTTTGTGGATGGTCGGTTTGAATATTACCAAAAGAGAACTACCTGCACAAATAAAACATAAAAATAAAAAGAAGCTGAGAAGTGTTCTGTCTGACTAGCACATGGAATAAGAATAGAATGAATCTTCTATTCTTTTTACAGCCATGCAAAATAATTCATTAAAATATCCATTTAATAACAACAAAACTGGCTCAACTGGCTAAAAAGATATATTTCTCAAAATTGTTAGCTTATGGCACTTCTGCTTGTCTCCTGATTTTCTATCTTTCTGGAGTGAGTCAGTGAACACTCCTGGTCCTAAGTAAAAATGGCAGCCAAGAGGGTGTCATCTCAGAGCTGCCTCAACCTGTCTAGAGAAGACACACTCATAAGACTCAGCTGACCATAGGTTCCCACAGGATAGAGAAATGGCCATAAAAGGTGTGTGTGTATGTGTGTGTGTGTTTGTGTGTGTGTGTGTGTTTGTGTGTGTAAGAGAGAGAAAAAGAGAGATGAACAGCAACCAAAGAGTCATTTCATTTATCACAGAGAACAGAGACATGGTACAGTGCTGAAGAGAAGATTATGGCTCTTATGACTTGCCTTCGTGGCTGGATCTTACCCACTCTCTGGACTCCAACAGAGTTATGTGAAATTTTCTCTTACTATTGCAAATTTAAAAAAACACTAATTTGCAATCCAGCCAACAATGTATTAGAGTTCCCAGTTCTCCACACCCTCACCAGTATTTGTTGTTGTTTGTGTTAATACATTCTTGTTGGGATTGCAAACTAGTGCAACCACTTTGGAAAACAGTATAGAGGATCCTCAGATGAATGGGAATGAACCTACCATATGAACCAGCAATACCACTCCTGGGTATCTACCCAAAAGAATGGAAACCAAACTATCAGACCCATGCATGTGTATCTGTATTTATAGCTGCACAATTCACAATTGCCAAACTATGGAACCAGCCAAGATGTCCATCAACAGATGAATGGATTACAAAACTATGGGATATGTACACAATGGAATTTTACTCAGCCATAAAGAAGAACAAAATCATGACATTTGCAGGAAATGGATGGAACTGGAAAACATTATGCTAAGTGAGATTAGTAAATCACAAAAAGTAAAAAATCAGATGCTCTCCCTAATATGCAGAAGTTAGGGAGAAAGTGTGTCACAGGACTTTAGATGAAGAAGGAGAAACCTTAGGTGAGCAAAGAATTTGACTTAATGGAAGGTGATGGGAGTAGGGGGGCACCCTAATGCACATGATGGTACTTTCACAAACTTATCAAAGTCAGTCACTAAATTGAACTTGAGAAGGAGGGAGTGGGGCGGGAATTGGGGAAGGGGTTAAATGAGAAATGTGTGCATATATGCCTTTATCAGCTTGTACCTAACACAGATGTATGATTACAATGCACCAATCAATAAAATAAATTAAATTTTTAAAAAATTGTTTTGATCTCTTCCTTATTAACAAGCAGGCATTAGGAGAGACTACAGAGGTGAAGAAGATATAAAACCCTCAACAACAACACCTTGGTGATTATATTCTTTTTTTTTAACTTTTGAGAGAAACCTTTATTATAACTTTGGGTCAGTGGAACATGTACTTTTATACTCCTTACTAGAACAGAATACTATTAAAAGTATTGCCAGCTCTTTACTAGAAGAATAAGCATACTATAATTAAAAGTACTAAAGTACAAATCCCATGTTGCTGGCAAGATTAAACTCTGGAACTTTATTCCTCAGAAACGGTTAGTAAAAAACTATTCTAAGAGAGAATAAGGACCACGAGGTTTTACACGATTTCTTACTAGTAGAGCTATGTTAAAAGACAATACTCTCATTTTTAATGGAGATACACATTACCGAATCTATAGTGAATTCCCACAAGGCAAAACTCAGCACACAAATAGATCATGCCAGAGGACAACAGAAGTTCAATAAGGATGCAGGATTTATCAAAGACTTAAGGCTCGACCTCTTCCTCGCCCTCCTCCTCCTCAAACTCGGCCTCCTCCACGGTGGCGTCCTGGTACTGCTGGTACTCGGACACCAGGTCGTTCACGTTGCTCTCGGCTTCGGTGAACTCCATCTCGTCCATGCCCTCGCCTGTGTACCAGTGCAGGAAGACCTTGCTCCGGAACATGGCGGTGAACTGCTCCAAGATGCGCTTGAACAGCTCCTGGATGGCCGTGTTGTTGCCGATGAAGGTGGCTGACATTCTAATTCATACATATTTATGTTATTGGACCCACCACTTCCTCCCAAATCAAAAGAGGAATAATTCTTGAGGACAAGGTGTATCCCAGTGCCTATTACAATGTCTGGTCTATTCTAGAAACTTAATCCAGGCAGCTAATATAAATAAATAATATAAATATTTATAAATATTTTATAATATTATATTAAAATAATAATAATTTTATAATAATGTTTATAAATAAAGTAAATCCTACTGACTCTGGAGACTGATGTATTTTCCTAATGCATCTTCAGTGATCAATAGCTGCAAACATTCGTGTTGAGTCCTCTCAATAAAATTGCCTAAGATATGTTAACAAAGCATAAAAGCACTAGAGGAGCACCTTCAATTTTATGAACCCTTTTGTACTGTAGAAAACAACCACCTCAATAATGTAGTTGATCTTTTAGGTGTTTGACATTCCTGTGTTTCCTAAGCAAGACCACCTGCACCAGCAATTTCTTCCAGTCCCTATTCCATTAAGCAGCTTCCCTGATTTAAATATACCCCTGTAAGAAAAAAAAAGTTTCCTCCCAGCAATTGTTGCATGAACCCATACCTGCTGCCTATTGTTAGACACTAACTTGAAGCAATCAGGCTTTCTTTGTATCAGCTGAAAAATTAGGAAAGCACATATTCACCTTGCCTAACTGCCTCACACCTGTGCTTACAAAGGTGGCAACAGCACTGAGCATCTTGTGACTAAATCTGGAAAATTGTCTACTGCAAGCAAAATGTCTTTCAGTGTTTGGGGTAAGCATCTAACCTCTCTACCAGCTACATATGATTTGAAAAACACATATGTTTTCCTTCTGCCTAGTGATCTTTCAAATCTAAGCTCTACATTGTAAATTTCTTGAAAATCATGGCTACATGTAGAGATACTAGGCACAGGTTACATTGGTCAGTTTGACATTTTCCTGATTTGAGCTTCCTAAATGCAGAGACCTCAGAGAGAAACTATCAACTTAGTGCCAGGCTGTCTCCAAGTAATAATACCAATATTTTCTTTCATGCTTACTATATTTCAGACATTGTTTTTGTTTGTTTGGTTGGTTGGTTGGATGATTGGTTGATTGGTTTTTGTGGTACTGGGGGTTGAACCCAGGGGTGTTCTACCTCTAAGCTAGACCTCCAGGCTATTACTTTTTATTTTTAAATAAGACCTCACTAAGTGTCTTGCTATCACTGAGGCTGACTTTAAACCTGTGATCCTCCTGTCTCATCCTACCAAATATTGGGATGATAGGTGTATACCACCATGCCCAGCTTATGAGACTGTTTTAAAAACATTGTCTCATTTTTTACCAGTAAGAGAACCAAGGCAGATATTGCTAAGTCACCTATGCAATATTGCAGTGATAACTAATAACTCGACTTCATGCAGTTTTTCAAAATTTATTTTTTCATTAACTCATTACTCTTTCCACAACTAAAAATACCTATGTTCAATATGTTAGCATAGCTGGGCATGGTGGCACATGCTTGTAATCCCAGTACTTGGGAGGCTGAGAGGAGGATTGCAGGTTAGCTGCCAGCCTCAGCTACTTAGTGAGGCCCTTTGCAACTAAGTGAGACCATGTTTCAAAATAAAGAATAAAAAATTTGGCTTGGGGTGTATCCTCAGTACACCACCACCACCACCAAAAAAAAAAAAAAAAAAAATATATATATATATATATATATATATATATATATATATATATATATACACACATATTCCAGTGACTTAAAATCAAAAGAGCCTTTTCATTACTATCACTTTTATTCTTTTATCTTTGCCAGAACAGTTTGTTTTAATCAGACAAATAGTGATATCTGTGTTCCAAAACCCTAGGCCTGGCCAATTGTCAAGAATCAGTCCAAATCTCTACTCATGATCTTTTCTAAACTTCAACTCTACCTGTCAAAGTCCTATACACCTTCAGGGTCCATCTCAAAAACTCTGCTCTCTAAACCTGTCCTAGTCACCCAGCTACACACAATTTCTTCTTCCTCACATTTCTCCTTTGTGAGTTACAGCTGAGCTTTCAGTAGTTATTGGAGTGATTATTTTACCCTCAGCTTCTAATCAACACTAAGTTTCCTACAGGAAGAAATTGAACTGCATTCATCTCTGAGTCCTTTTGTAGGGCCTAACACAGTGCTTTGCAAATAGCAGTTGTGGAATACATGTTCGTAGAATTTCATTTGAGAATAACATGTACATGTTGCCACCAAAAAAGAGAGTAAGAACAGTGAGAGATGGTAAAAAATGTAAATAGAAAAGAGATCAAGATTTTAAGCGCATAAGAAATAAGCCAGAAGGAAATATGTTGCAAGTACCAAAAGTCTACTTGGCAAAGGAAGCTAAGAAGAGATTAAACCATGTGAAAAAATATACCAGGATAAAAACCACAAAGTCATAAAAAGGACACCATATAATTACTAATATCCCTAGCACAGGAGACAATGGAAAGCCAGTATGATACAGTATGATTAGCAGAAATTTTGAAGAAGACCATTATTTTTGGAGACAGCCTTATTGGCTTTCTCTTCAAAATAAAACAATACCTTCATTTTGTGCTATACTGAGAATTTTTCTGATAAATCAAATTTTCACATCCCATTAAACATGCTGTTACTTTTATGGATGAATCCTAATTGAATAGTCAGGTGACTAGAGAATCCAAGCTTTAACTAGAACTTCAACAAATGCTTAGAAACGTTGTTAAAATATGGTAATACAAGATGTAGAAAGGTTCAAGTTTGGAATGATGTTTTCTGAAGGGCCCTAATTCAGAAGTCTAGACCCTACTGCATTTCCTGTAAGTGGATTCAGCCCAAATGCTAAATCATATATGCCAGTTTATGGATCAATGCTACTCTGTGATGATCCCTGCTAGGGATGAAATTTAATTATGTTTGTTATTTTTTGGTTTATCTATTTTTCTTTACTTTCTTTGTTTACTCATTAATATAATCAACTAAAGGGGTGGTTTTTATTTGAATGCCCTGGTATTTCTGTTTACTTGTGTTTAAAGTGCCTTTTCTTTTACAAAATAGTAATAATATTAGTTAGTAGATTGTAACACATTCTTAAATGGCAAAATAAAAAATAAAATACTGGCAATATAATATTGGATATTATACATATATTATATATATATATATATATATATATATATATATATATATATATATATCTGTAAACGTGCATGTACATTTTTTCTTTTTTTAACCAGCCTGCAAACCTCTGCTCACAGAGATGTTGATAACATTTATGAGTGCATGCAAGAATTAAAGCAAACTGATTCCAATTAACAGCCGAATTCAGCAGTCTTATCCTTCTGTGGTAGGCAGCCATTTTCTTCAAGTATAAAACCCAGTAAATTTTATTTAGCTTAGTCACACAATGTTATAAATTTTTGCCAGACTCTACCTTAGGACCATCTATGAATTAATATTTAGGTAAGAAGTCTATTAAGAGACACCATTTATAATAATTCCATTTAATGTACAGAGCATATAAATAGTGTTCTTGAACATTCATTCATTTACCCTTAAATCAGACCCTCCCATATTGCAGCATATTTGTATTTATACAGTTTTCCTTGGAACTCAATGGCACAGACACTTCAGTACAGTCTCTCGCCATCTTTTTGTGGCTTCCTGGTGGAGATGACATTTACTCAGCTAGAGAAGAGACACTTTCTAGCTGAGTTGCTCATCACACTGATACCCCAAGGACTGGCTGATTGGCTGTCAGAGGACTCCAGCTGTTTAGCTGCTGTGATGTGTCTTTCATAGGAAAAGACATTTTCCGGAACATCAATAGCTTATTAAGGACTGGGGAGTGCAGTAGAAAGAATTTGAAATTTCGGAGGAAATGAGTGGTTTGAACTTGGAGTACGTGTGAAGATAAAGCAGAGAAAGGGCTGAAATGGAGACTTTACCCCTATCTGTGTTTGAAAGATTCATTTTCAGAGCTGACTTTACAATTTGTGATGATCAACCTTCCACAGCTTAGAAGTATTGGTAGGAGAAGGAAAGTCTGACTATTAACCCACCCTAAGGGTGTACGGATGGTATGAGGATGTAAAACTGATCAAATAAGCAGGAAAACTCTTTGTGAAATTGTCAGCAATTTCACTCCAATCTGATTTTCTTTGTTCCTTAATTTCCTCCTCTAAAAATCAAAGATGAAGAATACACTCAGGTATGCTTATAAGATCCAGCAAGCAAAAAGCTAACCAAGGGTACCTAAATTCTAAAAGTCCTTTTGGGAAGCCAAGTTGATATCCACAGCATGCAGAAGGGAGGAGCACAGTGGTAATAAGGCCATGCTTGCCAGTTTGAAGCCCATGTGGGCCAATTAGCTCTGCTTTCTTCCACAGTCATTGACTGACCCCTGAACTCTGGCCAGTCATCTCACAGATATGTGCCATTGGTCACTGGGGTCACCAAGAGAGTATGTGGTTGGTTTGGTGAAAACTAACTAGCAGAGGAATGTCTCCAAGTGTCACTTCTATGTCTGAGAGGCAACTGAGCAACTCTTTAGGGCACCAAGTGCTATTTAATGGCCTGCTGGAATTCTTCTGCCATCTGTGCTTCCTATTCTCATGTTACTCTTATGTTATTATACTCTATGTTGTTATCGTCTGCTTGCCTATTTCTCCCTCCAAATTGTGGGCTCTTTAAGAACTACTGTTTTAACCTAAATATTATGTCTTACTCAACTCTTTTACCCTGGTACCTTATGCAATGTTGGCTCACAGAAAAAGATGTGTAAATCTTTGATAAGTGAATGAAGGAGTGTGAAGGGCCTAGCCTTAGCATTCCTAACCATGGTTTGACAACAATTCAGTGGGTAATCAGTTTCACCTTAAAATTCCAAAAACATACCCCAAAACAAAAATGCATAAAATTCACTCCAAAAATGTTAATGAATAAAAGTCTTTGCAAAAATATTACCCATGTGCCACGGAACAGATATGGATAGTAACAAACCAGTCTGCTAGGTAGCACTGGCCTCTAAATGTTGTTTAAGTAGTGGCTTAACCACGGCTTATTTATGGCAAAAAGCAAAGCCTCTTTGAATAAGAAATAAAATCATCATCTTAGTTTACAATAGGATACCATGTCTTTGGAATGGAAATTCCTAAAATGTGAAGATGGTACTGTGTCAACCAGTCATATTCATCAAATGTACTAGGAAGAAAGGTGCTTTGAGGTTTTATTCCAATAAGAGTTGAGCCATACTCTTTCATCTCATCTCCTTGTGTCTTTGCTTAAAACATATTATCCTCCATCCATGACTGTCATACTTGTATTATTCTATTAGTCATAAAATGCTTACCTCATATTTAACTAGCTCCAGGTTGTCTTCCTTGAACACCATCGCCAAAGTAGATTCAGTAGCCCTGCTCAATACTTCCACAGTACACAATAATTTGTTTTTATTATAACCATTACATTATATTGTAATTTTTTTTACCTGTTTAACTCTTCTTTGAGCTTGTTGAGGAAAAAGCTTCTATTTCATTGAGGCTGAAGTGCAATGATTCTTACAACCAAGGAAATTTTGGAAATACTGTTCTAATTCATTGTTCTGACTGTCCTAGAAGAAAACTTAAAAAATGCAAAACACTACCACAAACTAGCCCAACCATAAGAAAGGTGTTATTCTAAAAATTAACCCTTTTGATACAAAATATCTGTTGGGAAATAGGTAAGGAGGGGATAGTACCCAGGGAGGACAAAGACTGAATATAATAGAAGCCTCAGGTCTATCTTGGAACACATTGGGAAAGCTAAAAAGACTAGAGAGAGTGGTTTAGGAAGCTTATACCTATTTCAAGCAGGCAACAGAGCATTACAGAATGGGTTTGAGCAGAAATGGACCCAGTCACAAGCACCTACAGGAAAACTGAATTTTTGGCATTCCATTCAGTTGCATAAACATTTTGCAAGGTCTATATGCTGCATAGAAAGGATTCGTATTAGGTACAAACTAAGGACTATTTTCTGGAGTAGAGGAAAGAATGCTATTTTCTGCATTGTCCAGGCTTAAAACAATGAATATCTTTTTTTCAGTACTGGAGCTTGAATCCAGGAGCATTCTACGTCAAAACTAAACCCCTAGTCTTTTTTTATTTATTATTTTGAAACAGGGTCTTCTAAGTTGCTGAGGGTTCCGCTAAGTTGCTGAGGCTGGTCTTGAACCTGTGATCCTCCTGTCTCAGCCTCCCATGTACTAGGATTACAATTAATATCTGAACTAACACATTGGAAATGGTAATTGGAAGATAGAAAACGTATTGAGGAGGCAGAACTAAGAGACTGGCTGATTTAATATGGAAGTGGGTACTAATTTCTCTTCTGTGTAGAATAGCATATATCTATCTTCCAGTAGCAATGAAATCACTATTGGCGCAGTTCTCATATAGACTTGGGCCTTTGGTAGAAGTGTCTCTTTCTCTATTGCCTTTATTAGAGCATAACCCTTCACCCTGTATACTAGAGGGATTTACACCTCTGTGTTTCTGTCCAGTATCGTCAGAATCTCAACCACTGAGGCCATGGCACCCAAATGTATGAAAAAATGCTCACTGGAATTTCTGCACATGGCTAAAAAGGTACTTATTTCCAAGGCAGGCAAAACCACCATGACCCAAAATTCTTCTACTGGCTTGTCAAATGCCCATAAGTTTCTCATCCATTTAGAGAGTTCAGACACAAAGATTCAATACACAGGCCCCTTTGGACTCCCAAGCATTAAAATTATATTGAGAATTTTTGCTTTAGAGAAGCCAGGGACTAGTATGGATTTGTCTATCTTGTACCTACATTATTCTTTTTCATTGAGTAGAATGGAGCCCTGAGAAAACAGGACTCCTGACATTGTTAAGTGAGGATGGGTGGTAGAGATATTAAGAAAAGTCTGCAACAGGCAACAGGCCCAGGATAGAGCTACAACTGACGAAGGTGTGGGAGCCTAGATCAATTGCTCAAGGAAGAATGAATGAGAGACTGGGCCACCACATTTTTTCTGCAGTCAAATTGCCTGGGTGTGGAAAATCTGAATAAAGGTAAATAGAATCACTGGCTTCAATTTTATCTGTAATAAACCAAAGTTCTGAAACTCAAAAATTATAGTATCCTAACCCAAGTCCCCACCAGGGACACCTCACCATTTTCTACATACATCTTCAAAGATTTACAGGACCCTCCATTCTATGTAATACTAGTAGAGTCGCCATGGTTGGCCCTTAAGCTCAGCTCTGGATTAGATTCTGCTGTATATGTGTCCCTTTACTCGGTGAATTCCTGCTATATGGTAAAAGATACTGCTGCCTTTCAAGACAGTGAGTGTGTTGGGAGGCTAGGTTTTACCTTGCCAAGTGTCAAAGTAATGAACAAGGGAAGTGAAATAAAGGGAAGCCAATGATCAGCAGCAGCAGGAGCTACAAAGAATCCTTCAACCAACCCTTTACACCTCTCACTTTAACTAAAGGCCTACTAAAGAAAAGGGCCCTGTGAGACAGAGGACAAAAAGCAGTGCCTGGGCAGAGTGGGCACTGGATCAATGTAGGTTGAATTAAAAGTCAGAAAAATAGAGTTAGGACGGTCATAGGTGTCCAGTGACCAGAGGTAGAGATCTCTTTTTTTTTTTTTAGAAGACTCTGCCTCCCTCCTCATTTTTTCTTTTAAATGCAAAAATATATCTCTCTTTTGTGCCTTTATAAATACATAAGATAGCCCTTTCCAAAGGATCTGAGTGTGTGGGTGTGCCTGCAAATGGCTGTAGCACAACTGCAATTCAAAGAATGAACAATGAGTGCTGTGCACATGTTTGTTTCTATCACTTTGAGCCCCATTATGATGCATAATTACAGTCCACCAATAAAAAAAATTGCTGAAAGTAAATGAAAAAAATAGAATGAACCTGTTTTGCATGAAAGACCCACTAATTTGTACCACACACACATGAAATTGTTGGCAACTTGACACTAATTTTAAGTGGACATTTTAAGTTTTAAGTGACCTCTCCTAAAGACCCAAATCCCAGACAACACATGAAAATGCTTCACTAATTTAGATTTGTCTCTGATCAACAGCTCAATTATTTATTCTAAATTATTGATATAGCTTAGTTTAAGAAACCTAAGGAGCCGGGTGTGGTGGCACACGCTTGTAATCCCAGCATTTGAGAGGCTGAGACTGGAGGATCAGGATTCGCTGCCAGCCTCAGCTACCTAGTAAGGTACTCTTCAACTTAATGAGACCCTGTTTCAAAATAAAGAATAAAAAAATAGGGCTGGAGGTATAGCTCAGAGGTAGAATGTGCCTCAGTTCAATCTCTAGTACTGTAAAAAAAAAAAGAAGAAGAAGAAGAAAGAAAGAAACATAAGAATGATTTGGCTATACCAAATGACCCATGAAATTTCAGATTTGGGCTGAGAAGGTGAAAATCCTGAGAGCTTTGTGTCGATGCCAGCCAGCAATATCGAACAAACCTGAAGGAGGAAAGTGAGGATTGAGAGAAAGAGACTGACAACAAAGATATCAGGAGGTATCACAGTAAATACTGTGTCACTGAGTTTATTTTGAGTACAGCTTATATACAATTCTAAGGCCAATCATTATACAATACATCAAGAATCACATGCTTCTTTTCTTGAATCTTGATCTTAGCAAAGTCCTTGAGCTATAATCCTTCAACTTCCAAATTAGCAAAAGCATACCTATCTAAATTGTCACATGCCTCATACATCTAAGTCATTGCCCTAAGTCATTGTCAAGAGTACTGGTGACCACCCTATGCTATTGTAAGATCTTTGGAGAGCACTGGAGCCCACACCCTAGGACAGATTAATCCTGAATGGGCACAGCTGCAAGGACAAGAGGTCAATAGGAACAAAGAGCTAGCTTTCTCAAAAACTAGCTTTCCACAGTCTTGCTCCAAATGTAGACAGTTCTCTAAGTTAAACCAAGGATATTCTCATGAGCTTGAAAAAGGGAGAATCTTTATCCACTGCAATTCCACATGTTAAATATCACTAGGATCTGCTGTACCTTAGGAAAAATTTAGGCCTCTAGAAATGTGAAAGAATAAACCAAGTCTCTTCTAAAGTGAAGTGAACATTCTATATTGTTTACTTTCCTACTGATGTGCAAAGAATCCTTTTCTAAGAACTGCTCAGAAATCTTTAAAACATATTTCTAAAGGGATAGGAAAGGCTATTGAGGAAGAACTGGGAGTCAAATTGTAGCCTTTAGTTACCAACATTTATCTAGGCTGAGATTAATAGAACCAGAGGGTTGTCTATCTTAATAAATGCAATCCACCTCATTTGATCTCAGGTGAGATTAGAAGTAATGAGGTACAGTTAGCTATCCATATTTATGGGTTCCACATTTAATTATGGATCAGAAACATTTGAAAAAAAATAAGTGGGTCTGTATAAAATTTGTAGACTTTTTTTCTTGTCGTTATACCTTAAATAATATAGTATGACAGCTATTTACACATCATTTACATGGTATTAGTTGTTATAAGTAATGTAGAGATTATTTAAAGTATACTGAAGAATGTGCATTGTTTATATGTATAAATCAGGCCATTTTTTGTAGTACTGGTGACTGAACCCAGGGGCCATCTACCTCTGAGCTACATGCCCAGCCCTTTTTATTTTGAAATAGGATCTCACTAAGTTACCCCACACTGGCCTCAAACCTGTGATCTTGCTTTCTCAGCCTCCCAAGTAATAGGATTACAGGCATGCACTACTGTACTTGGGTGTACCAGGTCATTTTATATAAGGGACTTGTGTTTCCATTATTTGGGTATCTATGAGAGTCCTAGACCCAATCCCCACACCACATCCCAAGATATTGAGGGACAACTTTATTTGGGAAGAAAAAGAGTCTGTCTGTAAAGAAACAAAAATAGCTTTAGCTCTCAAAATAAGATGTAAGATGATTAGCCCTAGGAATCCGGTATGATGATGCAAGTAAGAATAAAAGACTAAAACTTAGTGGAGCCAAGTGAGGCAGCACATGCCTGTACTCAGGAGGCTGAGACAAGAAGATCACAGGTTTGAGGCCAGCTTCAGAAATTTAGTAAGATACTCTGCAACCTGCTTAGACCCTGTTTCAAATTAAAAAAAAAAAAAAACATAGGGCTAGGGGTATAGCTAAGATGCAGAATTGCAGAATGTACCTGGGTTCAATCCCTAGTAACACAATTAATTAATTAATTAGTTAATTAATTAATTTAAAAGGGTGGGGATATAGCTCAGAGGTAGAATGCCTCTGGGTTCAATCCCCAATACCAAAAACAAAACTTTGTGGAATATTTTCTACTTGTATATAGAAACTGGTAACATGGCCAGACCCAATTTTTACTCTAAAGAAGAGACAAAAACTAAGTAGTTTCTTTCTTTGCTTTTCTTTTCTAACCCAGCCTGCTTTTAGCACCCGAAAGAAGAAGGTAGTCAAGAAATTGCTTTAATTTTGGTAATGAAATAGCATGATCTAATAGGCAGAGTTGTGTTCTGAGAGTCAAGAAACCTATCCTCTAGTCCAGCTCTGTCCCTACTTTGTTGCATGATCTTCAGCATATCATTGAACCTTCATGACTCTAGTTACCTGGTGAATAAAATGAAAGCCAGAGTTTGTTTAATATTATATCAAAGGTTCCTAATTATTATAAATATATCACATTAATTATACAAATTTAATGTGTTAGTATTTAATTATTCCATCTATGCAAGAAAAAAATTTCCAACCCTGGAGAATCAGTTAGGGAGAGAATGTACATGCATATGCATGCAGAAGAGGGAGGAGGGGAATGGCAAAGGAAAGAAGTGATTCATTATGAGCTTACAAGAAAACCAATGTATGGAAATACAGAGGATCATTAGAAACTATTTTGAAAAACTATACTCCAACAAAATGGAAAATCTAGAAGAAATCAACAAATTTCTAGACAAATATAACCTTCCTAAATTGAGTCAAGAAGATATAGAAAACTTAAACCAACCAATAGCAATCAAAGAGATAAAAACAGCAATAAAGAGCTTAACATCAAACAAAATCCCAGGGCCAGATGGTTTTCCAAGTGAATTTTATAAAATACTTATAGAAGAACTAATCCCAATACTCTTCAAACTATTCCATGAAATAGAAAGAAACGGGACCCTCTCAAACACATTTTATGAAGCCAACATCACATTAATACTGAAGCCAAATAACAACAGCTCAGAAAAGAAAACTATAGGCCTATATCATTGATGAACTTACATGCAAAACTGCTAAATAAAATACAAGCAATGCGCATTCAAAACCACATCAAGAAAATTGTACATCATGACCAAGTCGGGTTCATCCCAGGGATGCAAGGCTGGTTCAACATAGGAAAAACAATCCATGTAATTCACCATATAAACAGAATCAAAGACAAAAATCACATGATCATCTCAATTGATGCTGAAAAAGCATTTGACAAGGTCCAACACCCATTCATACTAAAATCAGAGCAGAGAATCAGAATAGAAGGAATGTACCTCAACATCATAAAGACAATACACAATGGCCCACAGCCAACATCATGTTAAATGGGGAAAAACAGCAAGAGTTCCCAATAAAAACATGAACAAAACAGGGATGTCCATTATCACCTCTTCTGTTCAATATAGTACTTCATACTCTAGCCAGAGCAATAAGGCAAAAGAAGGAAATCAAAGGGGTAAAAATGGGGAAAGAAGAACTAAAATTATTCCTTTTTGCAGATGACATGATACTATAGTTAGAAGACCCAACAAACTCAACCAAAAAACTTATAGAACTGATCAACAAATTCAGCAAAGTGTCTAGATACAAAATCAATCTTAAAAAATCAGAAGCTTTTCTGTATGCCAACCATAAATCCACTGAAACAGAAATCCAGAAAACAATTCCACTCACAATAGCATCACAAAAAATAAAATACTTAGGGATAAACCTAACCAAAGAGGTAAAAGACCTCTTACAAAAGCTGAAGAAAGAAATTGACGAAGACCTTAGAAAATGGAAAAATCTACCATGCTCTTGGATAGGCAGAATAAATATCATCAAAATGGCCATCGTACCAAAAGTGATCTAAGATTCAATGCAATACCCATGAAATTACCAAGGTCACTCCTCACAGACATAGAAAAATCAGTCCTCAAATTCATTTGGAACAACAAAAAGCCCAGGATAGCCAAAGTAGTTCTTAGCAATAAAAACCATGCAGGAGGTATTACAATACCTGACTTCAAACTCTACTACAAAGCCACAGTAATAAAACAGCATGGTATTGGCACAAAAATAGACACATAGACCAATGGAGCAGAATAGAAGACTCAGAAACAGACCCACAGACTTACAGTCAACTGATCTTTGACAAAGGAGCCAGAAATATACACTGGAAAAAAGAGAGCCTCTTTAACAAATGGTGTTGTCAAAACTAGTTAACCATATGCAGGAAAATGCAAATAAACCCCACTTTCTCACCCTGCACAAGAGTCAACTCAAGGTGGATCAAAGACCTGGAAGTTAGGCCCGAGACCTTGCAGCTACTTGAAGAGGGCATAGGCCCAACACTTCAACACATAGGCACAGGTAAAAACTTTCTCAGCAACACCCCAAAAGCACAAACAACTCAAAGGAAGATGAATACATGGTATTGCATTAAACTGAAGAGCTTCTGTGCAGCAAAGGAAACTATCATGAACCTCAATAGAGAGCCCACAGAGTGGGAGAAAAATTTTGCCAGATATTCTTCTGATAGAGGTCTAATATCTAAGATATACTGAGAACTCAAGAAACTCACAGCTAAGAAAACAAATAACCCAATCAAAAAATGGGCAAAGGATCTAAACAGACACTTCACAAAAGAAGAAATACAAATGGTCAATAAATGTATGAGGAAATGTTCCACATAATTAGTAATCAGAGAGATGCAAATCAAAACTACCTTGAGATTTCACCTAACTTCAATCAGAATGGCCATCGTCAAGGACACAAACAACAACAAATGCTGGCAAGGGTGTGCAGAAGTGGGATCCCTAATACATTGTTGGTGGGACTGTAAATTAGTGCAACCACTTTGGAAAACAGTGTGGAGGATCCTCAGGAGAATGGGAATGAACCTACCATATTATCCAGCAATACCACTTCTGGGTATCTACCCAAAAGAATGGAAAACAAACTATCAGACCAATGCATGTGTATCTATGTTTATAGCTGCACAATTCACAATTGCCAAACTATGGAACCAGCCAAGATGTCCACTGACAGATGAATGGATTACAAAACTATGGAATATGTATACAATGGAATTTTACTCAGCCATAAAGAAAAACAAAATCATGTTATTTGCAGGGAAATGGATGCAACTGGAAAACATTATGTTAAGTGAGATTAGCCAGTCACAAAGAATGAAAAAAGCACATGTTCTCCCTAATATGCGGATGCTAGGGAGAAGATGGGGCATAGGAGAATCTCCAGATGAAAAAGGAGAAACCCTTGATAAGCAAAATAATTGACTTAACCAAAGGGGATGGACGGGGGGGGGAGGGACACCCTAAAGCACACGATGTACTTTCAAAAATATATCAAGGTCAATCACTGAACTGAATTTGAGAAGGAGGGAGGGCGAGGGAGTGGGATGGGAATTGGGGAAGGGGTTAAATGAGAAATGTGTGCATTTATGCCTTTATCAGCTTGTACCTAACAAAGATGTATGTTTACAATGCACCAATTATTATATAAAAATAATAAAAAAAGAAAACCAACAAGAAGAAAATAAATGTTTTAAAAATAAATTGAGTAAAATTCCATTGTGTACATATCCCATAGTTTTGTAATCCATTCATCTGTGGTTGGACATCTTGGCTGCTTCCATAGTTTGGCTATTGTGAATTGAGCTGCTATAAACATAGATACACATGCATCGTTCTGATAATTTGGTTTCCATTCTGGTGGGTATATACCCAGTAGTGGTATTGCAGCCATAAAGAAGAATAAAATCATGTTCTTTGCAGGGAAATGGATGCAACTGGAAAACATTATGTTGAGTGAGATTAGTCAGTCACAAAGAGTTAAGAAGCATATGTTCTCCCTAATATGTGGATGCTAGGGAGAAGATGGGGCATAGAAGGGTCTCTAGATGAAAAAGAGAGATCCTCGATAAGCAAAGAAATTGATTTAATTGTAGTGGATTCATGGGGCAGAGGGACACCCTAAAGCTCATGATGTACCTACACAATCATATCAAGGTCACTCACTGAAGTGAACCTTAGGGGGAGGGAGGGGGAGGGAATGGGGAGGGAATCGGGGAAGGGGTCAAATGAGAATTGTGTGCAAATATGTTGTTAACAATTTGTACTTAACAAAGATGTATGCTATATTGCACGAGTTACTACAATAAAAAATTAAAAATAAATAAATAAATAAATAAATAAATAAAAATAAATTGATGTCTAGGTATTTTGATTTACTTTAAACAAGCTTGTAACAGAGATGGGTCTTAGCCTGAAAAGGCTGTCTTAAAGTTCCCTCAGATTTCCAATCATGAAACCTGCCTCAAAGTCATGCAAGGGAAATTCTCTTGTGAATCTTTAAATCTCTATCAGCAAATACTGAAAGGAATTTCTTTTTCATAGAAATGCCTTATAATTGCACTTGGAGTATAACAGGCAGATTATTTTGTTATTGGTAAACTGAATATTACTTTTAAAGATAAGGAACAAATTCAGGGTCAGAACAGGGGTTGAAACATTTTCTGCAAAAATCCATATAGTACATATATAGGCTTTGTGGGGCACATACTATTTCTGCCACTTATTCTTTTGTTGTTTGTTTGGTTGGTTGATTGGTTGGTTATTTCTACAATCCTTTAAAATTATGAGTACAAAAACAGGCTGTAGGCTGGATTTGACCTGCAGATAGAAGATTGCCTACTCCTTACACAAGAATTCTAAGCAATCCAAGTAGTAGTGGTAATAAGAGTTCAAATCTTCTTAGTGTGTATGTAGCCAAAGTTAAGTGGACTTAGAACAAGTAAATCTATCAAGCTCTGTTCCAAAAGAGCTGTAGAATATATAAGCTAGGCAGTACATTGAGACCTTTGGATAATAGCCATAGCATTTCTTCAAACTATTCCCATTGATAGTGTGTATAGCAAGGAGACTGACTTCAGAACTAATGCTCTTATCCACTGTAAATATGCTGAAACAGCACCTTGTTAGTAATGTTGCAGATGCATCTCACATTTTAAATAAATGAAGGATTCCTTACTCTTTCTGGAAATCAACACCCATTTTCTCACTGATTTAAATGAAAATTTCAGATGAACTTTCAACATGTACTTGTTCCTAACAAACTAGTCTTAATCTTCACTGCCTCCTCCCTTCCTCCCTCAGTTTTCTTTGCCAAGTACTTAATAATGTATAAATAAACACTTAAAATAAAAATGAAGATCCTAACATATATAGATATAATATAATATATGTAATAAAAGGATTCATAAAGTATAATATATATGTATTATATATACATAATAAAGAAGTCTAATATATATTTATTAGACTAATATATATGTATTATATATATTAGACACTTCTTTAGGAATCCTTTTTTTTTTTTTTTTTTTGCGGTACTAGGGGTTGAACTCAGGGGCATTCTACCTCCGAGCTATATCCCCAGCCCTATTTTTTCTTTTATTCTTTATTTTGAAACCGAGTCTCACTAAGTTGCGGAGTGCCTCACTAGGTAGCTGAGGCTGGCCGCAAACCTGGATCCTCCAGTCTCAGCCTCCCAAATGCTGGGATTACAAGCATGCGCCACCACGCCCGGCTCTAGGAATCCTTTTATAAGATGAAAAATTCTTTCAAAATGTGAGTGATTAATTCCTCAACAGAACAGAGTAGGAAATCCAGAGTAAGCCTAAAAAAGCACAATCTGTAATTTACTGTATGATAAGGATGGTGCATGGGGGAAGAGACGGTTGATTAAATGGTATAGAGAATATTGGACAGAAGTCTAGAAAAAGAATAACAATGACACTATGGCTCGCACTTGATCCAAAATAAATTACAGATGGATCAAAGTTTTAACATTAAACTTACTAAAATAAAACTATGTAAAAGATCAGAAGATTAGGATCATTTAAAAAATACTCTTTGTGTGAGGCGTAGCCCTTTCGAAGTATATCAAAAACCCAGAAGCCAAAAAAGTCAGATAAATTAACTATATAAAAATAAAATTTATGCATGACAAATATTTCCATGAGATCAAAAAATGTCAAACTAAGAAAACATTTGTGATTTGTATCACAGAAAAGGGGCTAAATTTCATATAAAAAGATCTCCTATAAATCAATTTTAAAGATCAAATACATAGTAACTGATCAAGGGATAAAAAAGAATATTTATAGAAAATGAAATACCAAATTAAATGTATTACAGTTGTTCAACTTCATATATAATAAATAAAATGCAAATTAAATCTCATTTAGATGATTTTTCAACTGTCAGACTGGTGATGATTACAAAAAAAGTTCAGTAACACATTTGCTGGTGAGATTGTGGGGAAACAGTCACTCATAAATTGTTGAAGGGAATGTAAATTGGTATAACCTGTGTTGAGAGAAAATTGGCTGTATCTATCAAAATCTGAAATGCACCTTTGGACCAAGCAATTCCACTCTTATGAATTTATTCTACAGATATGCTCATACAAAAATAAATGACAAGTGTGTAAAGATATTAATTGGAGTACTTTTGTAATAGCAACTGATTGGAAATAGCTTAAATGAGTCAGGCATGGTGGTGCATGCCTGTAATCCCAGTACTTGGGAGACTGAGATAGAAGGATCGCAGGTTCACAGCCGGCCTCAGCAATTTGGTGAGGCCCTCTGCAACTTAGTGAAAAAAAAAAAAGAAATAGCTTAATTTTTTATCAATAGGAAACTTGTTTACAAATTATGGTAGACCCAAATACAGAGTCTCTCAGTATCCCTGGGGGTTAGTTCTAAGACTCCTCCTAGATACCAAAATTCAGGCCGTTATGGTGCAATATTTGCATATTATGGTTGGTTGAATATACATATGCAGAACCCAAAACTAGTGGACACTTGTATATTACTAGTAAACAATACTCTCCCAATTATATACTTAAGTAAAATATAAACCTGAGGAAAAAGAATATATGCATATATGCATGTGAAAGGCAGCACAGCATAATGTTTAGGAGCACTAACTCTGAAGACAACAGTATGGATTTCAATCTTCGCTCTACTGCTTAATAACTATGTGGTTTCTTTGTGCCTCAGTCTTCTCATCTATGAAATACAGGTAATAATAATATGTACCTCTTCTGGGGATCAAATGAGTCAATACTTGTAAAATCTTGGAACAATGCCTGATACCAAAGTACTATTCAAGCAATTGTTAGATAACAGAGAATATACCTGGCAGGTTACATAAGCAGTTGTATCTGACCAAAGGACAAAACAGAAAGGAAACTTACTTTGATACTTTCAACTCTCATGCCAAATGCTTATGTTAATACCTATTTTTTAAAATTAAATCATTTTTATAATGTAAATGATTTCTACTTCCCAGCACACTAAACTTACCTGACCTCATCTCCTCCTGACCCATCCCCTGCTCAGGTCCATTATTTCTACTTTTCTTTTTTTATTTTTTTAATTGGTGCATTATAATCATACATCTTTGTTAGGTACAAGCTGGTATAGGTAAAGGCATACATACACACATTTCTTATTTAACCCTTCCCCAATTCCCACTCTACTCCCTCCTTCTCCCTCCTTCTCAAGGTCAGTTTAGTGATTGACTTTGATGTGTTCATGAAAGTACATCATGCTCATTAGAGTGTCCCCGCATCACCTTCCATTAAGTCAAATTCTTTGTTCACCTAAGGATTCTCCTTCTTCATCTGGAGTCCCTCTTATGTTCCATTTTCTCCCTAGCTTCCACATATTAAGGAGAGCATACGATTTTTTACTTTTTGTGATTGACTACTTTTCATGCTTCCCACTATTATTTCCTTTCTATTACCTCAGTCACTTCATTTGTCTTAAACTTTCAACACTCTTTCATGATTTCACTACTTTCTTTCTTCTGCTGTCTCTCCAATTCACCTTTCAACCAAATACCAGTATTATGTATTCAAATTTCCAAATCTAGATATCTAGATATCAATCTAGATATCACTTAGCATATCAAAGTGAATATGCCATCTTCCTCTCATCTCAACCTCCCTACCTTTTGATCTGCTAAAATAGGAATTTGACTCCTAACTTTGACTCTTTCCTCTACTTCATCCCCACATCCACCAAATTATCAATTTGTCATTTTACATGCATCTTCCTCACTACTTACTATTGCAGATATATTGACAAACTCTTCTCCAACTTCAATGTATGAATCAGCCAGCCAATAAGATGGCTTCCAATAACCTCATCTCCTGGTATTTTCATCCTCTGTAGTCCCCTACATTAATCAAGGTTGATCTGTGTGCTCAATTAAATAAGGACAGATGTGATAGCATACCATTTCTGAGACTAGGTTATAGAAGAAATATGGCTTTTGTCTTGATCGATCTCTCTCCCTCTCTCTCTCTCTCTCTCTCTCTCTCTCTCTCTCTCTCTCTCTCTCCCCCCTCCCACCTCACTTTAGAGGAAGCTATTTATCATGTTGAGAAGTCATTCAGGCAGCCTATGGAGAGACCAACATAGTGAAAAACTGAAACCTGCTGGTGACAATCACATGAGTGAGCTTGGAAGCAGGTTGTCAGCCACAGTCAGGCCTTCAGATGGCTACAGCTCTGGTCAAATCTTGACTATAACCTCATGAGAGAACCACGCAGCTAAGCCATTCCTAGATCCTTGACTATGAAATAATGTCTGTTGTTTTAAACTATCAAGTTTTGAGGTAATCTATTATATAGCAGTAGATAACTTACAAAGTGGGTCTGAGATACAGCCTGAAAACTTCTGCATTTATAACAAGCTCCCAGGAGATAATGATTTCAAAGTTTCTAAGCATCACTTGAGTAGCAGGCCTTATACCATCTCTATAGCTTCCCAGCCAATCCTTACCTCCATTGACTCTCTGCTCAATCAAATTGCACCCGTTTCCCAATGTACAATGGTTCCCCTATTACTTATTGAGTAAAGACAAAGTTCTCAGCCTGTCTTTCAAGGTCCTTTTGAAACTGACCGTATTTATGCCTTATAGCCATTATTTTTTCATTTCACTCCACCAGGTACCTTTAGCTCCTGTCAACCTGATCTCACTATCTTCTGCACAAGTCACCTTTATTCCTTCTCCTAGACATTTTGTTAACCCTATGTTTCCACCACCAAAATACATACAACTGGAATGTTCCCCACCACCACCCTCTTTGTCTACCCAAACTCAACTGTCTAGTCAGGTTTGGTGCCATTCCCCCTGCCTCCCCCCCAAAAAATTTCCTATTTGGTTTTTTTTTTCTAATAGCTTTATGAGTCACAGACTCAACTACCAAGTTCAGTTTTATACAACTTGAGGTCAGGAATGTATCTCATAACTCTTAGTTGCTCCAGGGCAACTGGCACAGGAATGGATAAAAAGTAAGTAGGTGTCAATTGACTGATTCTGCCTGTCACTTTCGATGTGGATGCATGCCTACCAGCACTGCCAAAATTTACACTGAGTTTTATAACAGAGAAATCCTCACAAAATCCACCTCCTTCTTCCCTGCCACCTTCCTCTATACCAAGTTACTGTCTCATTTATTCTTTCCACATCACTGACAGGTAAGAAAGTAACAAATTGAGAGGGCGGTTTTTCTTAGGGGCAAAAATGGAAGGAAAATAATGTCACAGTTAATCCAAAAGCCATTTTGTTTTGGATTAGAAATCCCTTATTTGATCAAGAAGGCAGATGTGCTGTGAACTCATTATGGTTTCCCTTAGCAGTGTGAAGCATCCACAAGAAGACAGTGAGAAGGCAGCCAGAGGAAATAGACCTGAGAATACAATGACTGATGAAGGAAGACTATCTAAGAAAAATAAATATCCCATCGAAAGTAATGAACAAAACTAGCAACACAGAAGTTGAGATAAACAGAGAGGGACATGACCCTGAGGTCTTGCATAGTCTACACATCACACAATATTGACATCCAGTATGTTGTGAGTATTTACTATCCATCAGACATTTTGTAGATCATTTTGCACAAATAAACACATGTTATCTGTATAATAATTTGTGAGACAGATGTTATGGATAATCCCATTTCCCTTAGGAGGAAGTCAATACCTGGAAAAATTAAGCAACTTCTCCAAAATAGATCAGCTAGATGTCGGTAGACCTGGAACTTACTGTACTGTCTGCATCCAAAGTCCATATTCTTGATTTCTACACTCTAGGTCTAGCCCTCATCTTTATTTTGGTAAATGATGCAATGAAAGATCTTTGGAAAATTCATAGAAGTCTGGAAAGCAGGAAAAATTACTATTTAGTTTCCAACCACATCCAGATACCTCCTTCTGCTCAGTGACTACCTTATGGCTACCCAAGGCACCTCATCAAGTGAGAAAGAAATCTCAGCCCTATTCTTCCAAAAAAAGTATTCTTATTCTGTATTCAGGCTGTTAATTCCACAGTCTACAGAGTGGCAATGAATGTAATGAAATAATCAAATCCTGTTACCAGGTAACTAATGGGTTACCCCTCCCAGGTAATACAACGCATTAGCTCTATTAAAACAGAAAACCTCTAAAGAGGAAATTTAATGACAAGAATATAGGCAACTTGGCAGGCCCAAGAGGAAACAGGCTTCAAGCCAAAGACCTTTCCATGCCCCCCCCCCCATCATGTCTATTCTTCCTTCTGGGTTTGACATGTGCCTTAAGCACATCACTTCTTATACTTTTCTTATTTAACAACCAGCAGTAGAACAAAATGTGGCTCATTTAAAAAATTCTAATGAATCTTCCAATTCTCAATTAAGGGAAACATCTCTCCATCCATCTATTTACTCCTGCCAAGCACTTGTATTTTGAAGCTGGAAGTTTCATTATCTGAAATTTGCAGGCAATTACTAGGTCTAGTAACTCCCAAGATGTGAGCATTTTTTCCAACAGTCTGAAGTGAAAAAATGGTTTTGAGGTGTGTGTATGTGTGTGTGTGTGTGTGTGTGTGTGTGTGTGTGTGTGTGTGTGTGTGTTTAGGAAGAGAATCCCCGTAGAAAAGAAAGGGATGGTGACTGCAGGAACAGAAGCAGTGGGAACTATATCCAGCCATATATTTGTCTTATTTGACATTGTGAGCTCCAAAAATATTAATAAACAGCCTGCCAAATCCCTGGGGAAGCTTTTGGATTTACAGCTTTAAATAACCACTCATTCTCATTTTGTCACAAAGTCAAACCAAAATTTGTCATAGTTTATAATGCTTGTTAACGAAGAACATAAAAAATTAATGCTCATTAGGGTGCTCATTAATATGCAGGGTGCTTGCCAGTTTGACTTAATTAAGTGAAGCACCACTTCATGATAGTATTGTGGCCCAGCAGAGAAAGGAGACTGTTCAAGTCTGAAGGGTGTTCTCTTGGGACAGCATTAGCTAGCAGCATTGTAAAATGAGGCACCTGTCAGCCTCTCCCTGAAGATTCCAGACAGGTTAGAAAGCAGGAAACTCTTAGACAGCAAGTGGCTGTGGCTCCTGATGTGATGTCTGATTTCACACTCCAGTTTTCCTACTCCACAGTATTATTTGGTGAAATGAATTGAATTGGGGTCAGTGGTACAATCAGATCTTGGTCAGGAAAGACACCACTAAATAAAGAAAAAAGTTCAAACACATAAGCTCAAGACAAATATGTGGAGGGAGGAGTAGAAAAGAAGACAAGGAAAAGTGATAGAAAAATAAGGTTTTGACAAAGATTGGGAGCAAGGGACAAACAAGATTGAGACAGATTCTATGGAAACACTGTCGTATTCCAAAGCAGAGGACACACACCGGTGAAGAACATGTTTTTCTTCATCAGTTTGATGTTTTTGACTGTGACTTAAAATGTTCAGGAGCATTTCAAAATTTTTTATTCCAGTGGAACACTGTAGATTAAAAAAAATGTGCTTGAACTCTGAAACTTGTAGCCAGTGCTTCTTAAAGAAACACAAGTACAGAGCACAGGAGAAAATGATAGTGAGACAGGGGAATTTGAACCCCAGCTCTACTATTTAGTGTGGAAATGAGTGACCCTGGAGAATCCACTTAATCTTGCTAAGCCTTGATATCTTCATCTGTAAACTATTCTAGTGATCTGTATGAAATTGCTCTTTCATCTTTGTAGATAAAATGCTCAAATATAAGCAATTTGATATAGTTTCATATAGTTAAAAGAAATTAAATAGGATAACACATTTGAAAACAATTTTTAAACTGTAAAATACCAAGGATTACTTATGATCAGCCATGACTATTACTACTTCAAATATATATGCATATGTATTATTCTATGTTCTACTAATAGAAACAGTTAAATCAAATCAAACATCTTTCCAAAACATTGCCAAAGGCTTTCCTGACTCAGGATTCAAGACTAGAATAGCTATGACCCAAGACTCTCTGTGAACCAATATAATTGACACTGTTTAAGGTCATTTTAAAATTTGCTACTTTGCTGCAACAGACATTAAATAGAAACTGTATAAAGTAGATTATGTAGGGTCTAGTAGTCAGAGAAAACACTGAATCTAAGCCAAGTAGTCAAGTTAGAGCCTGTGCAAAGGAAAGCAGGAAATGTAAGGACAAGTAGTGGGTCAGAAGCCTGACAGACAATAACCAAGAGGCTACAAATGCTTAAAAACAGAAAAGGTCAAAATTGGGAGCTATGTAAAAGGTAGAGAAATGTAAGTGATCAAATTTCCAGAAATAAAGCAACCTAAAAGACAAAGTGTAATTCAAACAAAATAGAAATATCATTCTGGGGAGGATTTTATTTAACAGGGCAAAATTTTGCTTCCTCTTTCAACCTAGATTTTTTATGTTTTCTGTGAGTGTAGGTATTGATTCTGTTATTGGCAGATAGGGCTAACAGGGAGAAATGTTTAGAATACACAGCTGGAACGAAGAAAGGGAGGGTCAAGCAAAAACATTTCTGATGAAGGGGAGGCAGGCTGTTAGTGGGAAACAGAGCTCCATGTCTAGCAAGAGGAAAGCAACCAACTTTAAAGCAAGTATACAGAAAGCCTGTACACAGACAATTCTCTGCAACTCAAACTGTGAAGATGTAGAATTTTTCTGAAGAGTAGAATATGATATTGTATTAGAATAATTTACCTTACCGCTCAGCCCACATAAGAGGCAAATGGCATATTGTATTGGGCATGTATCTCTAGTAAAGATAATGCCACCACCTTTGATAGTTGCATTATATTGTGTCTGTCAAGCAGGCAATCATGGAATCAGGGTACTTTTTCTTGCTTTCCTAAGTCTGAGCTTCATTCTTAAATAAACTGACTATAGAGAATTTCAGTAATGATTTGTTTCCCTGCGTTAGCCCTCTGTTGCTTCTGAAAATATTCCCTCCTTGGGCTCTCTGTTCAGAGACATATTAGTCTAAATTTACATTTGTTGGATTTCACTGTTTCTTTGCTCATTGTTGCACTTCAAACCGGAGCATTCTCCAAACTTGGGATTTCACTCGCTGCATCGTCTTCCAGTTTATTAATATAAACAATAAAAAGTCCAGTTTCTGATGCCATTCCTTTTCAGAGCCATATTAATAATTCATTTCCAGATTGACAAAGTCTTTTCGGCAGTTGCTTTGTTCAAGGCTTTGCTCCTCACAGTGGCAATAGGTCAATTGGCTTATGGTGAAATTGAACCAGAGGGCCTGAGAAGGGCATTTGTATTCCTTGCATGTGACCATGGGGGATTAATGGTGTGGGAGAGAAATCAGTGAGTCTGCTTCTAAGGCTCCCTCTGGAGATTTAGCCTCTTGCTTCCCTGTTCTTTCCAAATCTGCTTTTTTAGCATTAATTATGAAGACAACGAGCTCAGCACCAAAGCATAGGAGCTGAATCTCCAGTTATCCACAGGGAATGAAAAGTCTGTCAGTCAGTCAAGACATTTTTTCTTTCTCTGTGAGAGAATTGAATGGCCTACTGAGGTCAGTTCAAGTTGGCCTTCATCAGGTAGTGGCTTATCTGTATCCTATGCATAATAGGTATTTGGCTTTTATGCTGACAACCTGACAAACAATTTTAATTTATCTGGAATCAAATGTAAAAAAAACTAGAAAAAAAGGCTAAGACTGAAAGAGATGAGGCTGAAAGTCTTTAATCTTGAAGGATGCATGCTTAGGGAAAGTAAGTGTGGTGGGATCTAGCCTTTTAACAATACCCTCACCCCTGTATCTTCATTGCCCCAGTGATCTCATCAGGTCCTCTTATGCCCCTTATCCTCAAAATGTTCAAAGTCTTGCTACTTTCTAGAAAGTAAGATATCATAATTGTGTATATCAATTCCCCTAGAATAGGTTACACTTCACCCAGATAAATGTAACATACTGTGTTGAAAGGCAAAAGAGTATAATGGTTAAGAGCACAGACTCTCTAGCCATACTACCTGCCACTTACTAGCTGTGTATTTTTGAGCTACTTTCTCTCTGTTTTATCTTCTGTAAAATGGAAGCACTAAAAATACTACCTTGTAGGGTTGTTATAAGGAATAAGTGTAGCAATATCTATAAGGCCCTTATAGACAAGGTTAGAGCTAATATTTAGCAAATGCCTCATAATTGTTGACTCAGTAAATTTGGTTTATTAAAATTGCTTTAGAAAGTTCTTAAAGGGTGATCTTAAGGATGAGGTTTCAGGCAATGAAAGTAAATTAAATTTGGGAGCACTTCTCATGTTACATTATATGGATAGCTGTCTACACTAACAAAGTCCTAAGACTGAGCAAAGACCAGAGAATGATGAAATTAATGGGATTTTAATTCTTCTGGCTTGGAACTCAGATGAAAAATCTTATAAGGAGCATAATCCTGGTGAAGCACACTGATAACCTTCACATTGGGAATGTTTTGCTCCCTCTCCTTCACAAAGACTGGCAGAAATAAGTACAGAATTGAATTGCTCACATATTGGAGACCTTCACTTGGCAAGAGAGTTTGGGATGTAGAACCAGGGCTATCCTGAAAGAAAATTGAGACATTCTTTTATTTTTATTTTGTTTCTTCCCCATGTCTTTTCTACTCCCACTACTCTCATATTGACCCTTGAATTTCTAAGAGTCTTATGTTCCTATCTTTGTCACTTCAAAGAAAATAGTATCTGCCTCATAGGGTTGTTATAAAGAAAAAGCAAAGAAACCTCACCTTTCCCATCAATGATCCATATATTGGAAATATATTTCCCCTAGCCCCCTCTATTTTACTTCTCTGACCTAATCTATATTCTATTGTTTTTGTAATCTGCTTTTCAAGGTATTAACAATTTAATGAACAAAACTGTGCTAAGGTATCTAAGGCCAAAATCAAATTAGTGTGTCATCCTTATTTGTTATGGCACAGACTGTCAACTCTCCTCCAAACTCAATTCTCCTTTTTTTCCTGGTAAAGTGAACATTCTCCAGCCCCTTTGAAATTTGATGTAACCATGTGATTTAAAAAATCTGACCAACCACAAATAAGAATAAATGTAAGGCACCACCTACAGGTCATAGCTTTTAAGAAAAAGGACTGACTCTCTGGGCTTGTTTTTGTCTTCCACCAGCTAGATGGAGATGCCAGTGAGGCCCTAGAGAATTGAGGGGCCACAAGATGGAAATGTCTGAATCTCTAAATGGCTATGGTGAGTAGGACCACCTTGCTTGACTGAAAACCCACACAGATTGCTTTGTGAGCAAAAAATAAACTACTATATTGAGATAGTGCTTATTTGAGCTTACTCATTACCACAGCTTAGCCTAGCACACCTTAACTGAGACAACAGGAATATGCTCATTTTTAAAGACATTACCTATCTATAGATACAATTCCATATCTCAAAAGGCTAAATCTCTACTAACAAGAAATTTCAGGTATCCCTGCTAAAGATTTTGGAGATAGATCTTTTTGCAGTACCCATCACATCATCTACAAAGGCCAAACATAGGTTAATTCAGCCACAAAGCATGAATATAGGAAGCTGGGCCTGTATTACAGGGGCAGAACTTCAGCCAGGGAAGCTGGGCTATCCAGAGAAGAGTTTATGAACAATAATAATCATCATCAGAGGTAGGAAATCCAACTTAGCAACAAGAAATTCTGGAATGAGTCAAACCCAAAAGTCAAGCAATATCCTCATGATGTGTCCATATCTTGGCAGTCGGTAGGGTATCAGAAGTGGGCTGGGAAAACTAAGAAGATGAGCCAAAGGTATGCAAGATTCAGGGTGGGGCCTCAGGTCTAGAGGGAAACAAATCCAAATTACTGGACAAGCTCTAGAATGGAAGATCAAAGCAAAAGTCACCTGGAAAGAGGGTGGAGAACATTGTAATTCAGAGATGGTGGATTAAATGCATAAAGCTCACCCTCAGCTCAGTTTTTCAAACCCCCATCAAAGACACCTGAGGTTACTGGTATATTTTCTACCATTTTAAACAGTTAATGGGATAAGGAATGATCTGGGCCTGCAATTGGGATCTGTTAATAGAGTTGCAAGGCACTAGGGAAGATGTAATAGAAATATGGGAGGAACAATTTGCAGGTTGCAGCTAATTTGCTGGCCAACAAATCTTTATATTAGTCAGGAAGGTATGGCTAATGTCAAATAAGAGGAGAACAATTAAAAATGCATAACATCATCTTCATTTAGTCAGTACCATTAAAGACCAGAACTATTAGCACATTTAAGCATGCATGACCAGTACTCTCTTACCGGTTAGTGAGAAAATCCTCTTTGTCCTTGCAAGATGCCACCTTAGCCAGATTCAAAGAATTATCCAGCTAATATTGGCCATGGCCAGAGTTGGAACTTCATCTGTAGAAACTGCTAAAAATAGGCTTTCAGTCTCATTTTGCAATAGTGATCATTTCTGACATTGGATTGTTTGTTGTACATTTATTATCTGTCTCACTCTGAGCCCTTTCACAGCAGCTAAAGTACTCCCTCTGATGGTCTCTAGGCTTCACTCACAACTAACAATAGGGCATTGTTCTGTTGGAGTTTTCTTCATAATGCTTCTAACAACTCCAAAGCTAGAACTCCGACAGCACTTAGTTCAAGCTTTGATATAGCACATTTGATTTTTTTTTTTGCAAAGGAAAAAAATTAGAAACTGATATAATCTATATTGGAAGTCAGAATACACACACATGTACAAATATAGTATGTACATACAACATATGCATAAGTTAATAATTTTGTTCTCCTTGACTCTTCTAGACTTTGTGTACAGGATTCTTTGCAAAATTCAAATCAATAACAAAATGTTATTTTTCCAACGAATGAGGTAATATCAGTAGTGTCTTACAGTGGATGGAGAATTGCAGTATCCAATCATTGAGACAAAGAAGCTGACTAAACAGAGAAATATGGACAGTTAAATGCCAGCTCCACCACACAGAACCTTACAGTTCTAACCATTGATGTCAAAGAGGCTGTGAGAGCCAGGGAAACAGCCCACCAGCACTTCCCCATGAGCAGCCATGTTTGCAAAGCCCCGATGACCCTCTCTACCAAGCCGTACTTCCCGACTAATCTGGCCTTATTTGCAATTCTTGTATTTCATGAATTCTTTTTACTTTATCCCAGAGACAGCTATTGCTGTCTGATCCCTAAATTGAGCCTCCTGGCCTCATTCTGCTTTGTTGCAAAATTGTACTTCACCCTACCATACAAAACCAGTAAGGTGAAAGATCACACTCCCTTCTCAACATCACAGCAATGCTATTGGTTTAGAATAACAGTTTTCTAACACAAGTTTTGCAAAACAGTGCTGGGCTCTTTTGCAATCATAAGATTGTAAAAATAAAGTCAGCATAATTAGTTTGTCTTGTAGCTAAATGTGTTCATTAAAAAAGCACTGTCCATTATTCTGAGATTATGTCCTTCGAACCTTTATTGCGCTTCCCATTATGAAACTATGGTGATAGTAGATGGCAGAGTTTTGTTTCTTTACTTAGCAAAAACAAAAATTAACTGGGACATAGAAAAAAAGACATTAATTTATAAAATTGGCTCCTTAAGCATACTGGGAATAAGATAAGAAGGGATAGAAAGTAGGGTGGATCTGTTTCAGTGTGAGGAGGAGACTGAACAAGGGCCAGGAAGGTAAGATTCAGCTTTGACCCCACAGTGAGGTGAGGACAGAGTTCAGTGGCAGAAGACAACGTGAGGTAAGACAAAGAGAAACACTTTTATTTGTTTTATACTGAAGCCCAGTTTCAATGACAGCCATTCTATTTTCCTAATTACAGTGACTCTCAAAATTCACATTAGGATACATTGCACTGACATCATTTGGAAATAAGACTCAAATTTTATTCTCATAGTAATTAAATTCCCAATTACCTGGAAGGCAAACACAGTTATGCAAATTATAGGTGCAGGCTGACTATTATTAGAACTCAAATGGTTATTACTTCACACCTAAGCATTTTTCATTTTCTTTTTTTTAAGGCTGCTGTGAGATTTAGTTTACCTGGACTTTGTGGGTTACAGGACTAAATTCCATTAATTTTCTGAATATAAAATGTTATTTTAGCTTATCTGAACATTGATCTTCTCCCAAGACTATCTACTTTAATCTTTTTCTCTCTCTACATCTTCATAAATGTATTATCTAATTCAGTCAGTATATTATTTATCATCTATTATTATTTATTAATTCACTAACGCTATAATTCAGCAATAGAATTTTTGCTGTAATGTCTTTCAGTACATTTGCATACTGAATAAAACCATATTGATTCTTAAGGATTTTATATTCTAGAAATGCATGCTGCAGACAAATTTGCAAACGAATTTTTATTTGGTTTCCAAAGACATTATTTTGACATGATTTCAACTGACGCCAACAAATCAAACCAAATTCTGCAACAAATGCCTTCTTAATGGGTATTGCACTATTTGTTTTAGTTTACACCATTTATTATAATTTAACAGTGTTTCCTTCCTAGGGAAGTCTAAAATCAATTAAAAAATGGTGACATATGTTTGTATTTTTTTTAAAATACAAACGCAAAGGGCTCTCTCAGCATTTGATTAATAGAGTACAAGATGTTGTGGTTTGGGGACATCTTATTGTCTGTCTTGTAATATGAATTTTGAAATATCTTAGGGTTCCTACCCCTTGACTTTCAAGTTAGGATAGAATTTCATTAACAATAAATCACCCTGGATATGTGGTTTTCTATTTCAATTTACCGCAATTCAGCTTCATCAGTTCACAAGACAGGGGAGTAGGACCACATGTGAGATGAGGAGATCTATGAACTATGAGCCTGTAATAAAATGTTGTCAAAGAAATGAATACATTTGAAATGTTATTACTGAGAGAGAAGCTGAAAATGACCTTTCTGTCTTTTCTTCCAACTTTCCAGGTGCACAGACTGGGAATGGAAATCCCCAAGCCCACAGCTGGGCACAGAGGTTCAACATCAAATTCTCCTCACAACAACCCTCTGGCCTTTTTAGGTAATTTTGTATCCATATTGACAGTTGGGAAATATGACTAAGAATTCCAAGGATTAAAAAATAGTCCACTCTGGGTCTGTCAACCCTTTCACAAACACATTTTCAGGATATATCTGTCCCTTGGCCCAGGTTCAGTCCCCTGGTTCTCTTCTGTAGACCAGGTAGAAATGAAATTCTATCATATAATTATAGTATCTCATGGTTAGAAAGATCTTAAAGTCATTTAGTTCAGTGACTCCTAAGGGCTAGTTCCAGGGACCAGTGCCAAATCCTAATCAAATTTTGCAGGTGTGTGAAAAATAAGGGTGATATGATAGAAAATAAATTTATTACAGGACTTTGCTTCATTCTGAGATTATATCCTTGCTATTGGGGTTTAGGAAAAGACAGTGTTTGAAGTGGTTTTTTTTTGGCTTTCTCCCTTCTATAGTGTACTCATTAGGGAGTAAACTTTCCTTTCTTGCCTCATATTGTCATAAGGAGAAAGCTCCACTAGAATAAAAATCCTGCCTCTTCCCTCTTCACTTATACATCACCTTGGGGGAGGGAGTGAATTATTTTAGGTACTAAATATCTAAAGAAGAAGTGAGAGCCAGGTGTGGTGGTGCAGGCTTGTAATCCCAGCATTTGGGAGGCTGAGACCTGAGGATCCAGGTTCACAGCCAGCCTCAGCTACCTAGTGAGGGACTCTGCAACTTAGTGAGACCCGGTTTCAAAATAAAGAATAAAAAATAGGGCTGGGGGTATAGCTCAGAGGTAGAATGCCCCTGAGTTCAATCCCCAGTACCACCAAAAAGAAAAAAGAAGTCAGAACACCTTCAACTTGTTCCTTTCTGGGTTTCTCACTTTCTGGAGACATCTTATCACATGGGATGTTCATACTCTGCCAAACAGGAAAGGAACCACCTCCTACTGAGAAGACCTATAGTTGTCCAGCTTGACCAATAACTAGATAGGTAAGTTGATGAGGGATCAAGTATTAACTCACACACCTGGCTGTATATATAAAGCCATAATTTTAATTTCAGTTTTATCAGTGCCATCAGTGACATTTTTATCTTCCAGCTGACTCCTGTATCTATATCTCAAATAAGACCTAATATAGGGCACTTGTAGAGCATATATTATGGACAAAGGACTAATCACATGCTTTACACTTGAGGTATGTATTATTCCTATTTTCAAAATGAGGAAATTGAGACACAGAAAGCTTAAGGAATTTTTCTTCTTTTTTTTTTTTTTTTTTTTTTTTTTTTTTTTTTTTGCGGTACAGGGGCACTCTACCTCCGAGCTATACCCCAAGCCCTACTTTTTATTCTTTATTTTGAAACCAGGTCTCACTAAATTGCGGAGCACCTCACTATGTAGCTGAGGCTGGCCATGAACCCAGATCCTCTGGTCTCAGCCTCCCGAATGCTGGGATTACAAGCGTGTACCACCACGCCCGGCAAGGAATTTTTCTGAGGTCATTCTGCTAGTAATTCAAAGTCAGTCATTCTCACTCCAAATTCCAATACGTTTCTGACTCAGAAAGAGAAGAAAGTGCTATCCACTGCCTCCTAAAACCTTATGCAGTCTCACTTGGTTAACAAAAGACTTGCAAACTTGTATCAGTATTTTCATTTTTTCTTTTTAATCTTTGCTAACTACTCATTCAGATCCAGTACTCTACCAACTACTCACTTGATTCAAGTATCCATACACTTTAAGATGTCCCTCTACATTCCTCTTGTCTACTGTGTACCCTACATCTATGTACCCAAAGACCTGCTATAGTAATAAACACTATCAACATTGCTTTTTCTTATTAGAACTACTCCAACTGACAGCAAATTTTTCCTTACATATAGACAAAACCTACCCTTAGATTGGTCATAAGTGGCCACACTGAACAAATGTAATCCTGTGACAAAATAGCACTCCCTGAACACTTTTTTCACTCCTAATTATATATCCTTAGTTCATTATGTCATCATACTCATAATCCTCTTATGAAAGGATTCCAGGCTGATTATATCCAAAAGGAAGCTGATACTCCAAGGGAAATCTATTCAACAATAATTAAAGCAAGTCCATTCCTTCCTAGTTTGGTATTATACATTTTTCTAAATATTTGTGTCTTTTCAGTAACTGAATCATCTGAAAACATGTAATCCAGGCCATAGGAGTTTTCTATCTTATCTTGAAATCAAGTGACTATTCCAGTTCATATGTGGTAAGAAGGTCAGTGAGGTCATGTAGGCTCACACATATGGCTGATAGCATCAGGTTCTTAGCATGTGACTCAGGTCTGCCACCATTTCCCATTTTTTGTGGTTATTGATATGTAATGCTGACCTGATTAGATCATTCATATTGTCATTCCCTTTGGTTTCCTTGAAAAGGGATATTGTTGAATGCCAGAGGAACTTGATGGTGCCCTCAGGCCAAACTGTCACAAGTAATTTCCCTATTTAGTTTGCTTATTTGGTGTATGCCTTTGGCCACATCTATAAAACGGCAAAACATCCAGTGTATTCTGTCAACAAATCAAGTGGTTCAGTGGGTAAGGATTAGTTAAATCAGTTGTTTATCAACATGTAGAAAGACATAATAATGCAAGTGTAAAATGCAAGAAGGTCATAACAATGTTAAGATAAATTTATTCATAACACATCCCTAATGAGTTGGGGAGCAGTTAAGATTCTTAAGGGTCAAAGGATATAATATTTCAGTTAGACACAAAGAATAGTATCCTTGTGCCGCTCTTTGTCTATGTAGGCAGTGGTGTTACTGTAAGCCCAAGGCTTCGAGCTTTCCACAGGCCCATGTTTCTCTCTCTGACTTTGCTGGTGGCAGGTGTGTGGTCTAAATATGGGGTATTTTTCAGGGGGGCCTATAAGTTCTCTGTGCCCTTTGTGCTCTGGGTCCCTCCCACACTTCTGATCCTATTCAACTGCCAGAAGGGCAGGCAACTACGTCTGTTGTTTGCTATCGGGGCCTCTGCTACAGCACAGATACCTTAAAATTGAGTGCTGCTCTGGCTCTGGAGGCAGAAGTGAGCTGAGGTGTCCCCGCCACAGACTTAGTCATCCCAAGGGTTCCGGTCACTGTCGATCATGCGGGGATATGCTGCCTGATTAGGGTGTGAAGTTCTGTAGTCCCTTACTCCACATCTGGTTGCTGGGTATGCAGGATGTCATTAGATGTCGCAGTGCTAGCAGACCCTAGTCTGGGTGGCTGGTTCAGTGGAGACCGCTGCTCTGCGTCACTCACTACTGCTCTCCCTGCTCTGCTGCTTTCTGGGTTTTGTTCAGCCGTGTTTCAATTTTCATTACTTTGTTCACTTTTTTTACTGCTTTTTTTCTTCCATCAAGAAGCTGCTTTTATGGCAGTTTTTTGATTGTTTGTTTGTTTGTTTGTGGTACTGGGGATTGAACTCAGGGGCATTCTACCTCTGAGCTATACCCCCAGCCCTATTTTTTATTCTTTATTTTGAAACCGGGTCTCACTAAGTTGCAGAGTGCCTCACTAGGTAGCTGAGGCTGGCCGCAAACCTGGATCCTCCGCTCTCTGCCTCCCAAATGCTGGGATTACAAGCGTGTACCTCCACGCCCGGCTTTTTATGGCAGTTTTGATTTGAGCTTTACAGAGCCTGAGAAGTGTTTCTCTTAGTCACCACCTTCAGCTCCTCCTCTAGGAAGGGAGCTTTGTTTAAGCAGATTAAGCAACTTCAAATGACTGGAAATGTTGCCTCTTACTATGTAAAAGGAGAAGCTGGTTTCTGCACAGTGTGGTTAATAATGAATTAAAACTTTTAAGTCTCTTGCTGAAAACACTGATTATAATATAGTATAGGATTAAATGATCTTATTTGTTTTAACCTTGATTTTAGCCCACCCAAAATAGGCCAGTTACATAAACCATAGGCTGCTAATTTATCATCCAGGAAGTAGAAAGCAACTTCTCTTTAATTGAATTGAATCTAATAAACAGGACTGTGGGAAACATAGCTGAATCTTGTAGCCTGGAGCTCTTTTCCATACTGGCTTGAATGAGAACTTATTCATGAAGCCAATTTAAGCTTGTTGGAATGAACAAACCAAGTCTTATGAAGAGAAGTTGAAACAATTGGAGATGGTTAGACTAACAATGAGCCAACTCAGAGGAACATGAGTATATCTTCAAACATGTGGCATGTGTAAAAAGTATTTATAATTTTTTTGTGACCCCAAAACCACTCTGGGACCCATAGGAGGGATTTAAATAAAGATAAATCACACTCAGTAATCAAACATTCACATTTAGTAGCTATTCAAAGATAAATAAACCATCTCCAAGAGGAGTTCCCTACCACTAGAAGTATCCGTGTCAAAATTAAAAACAAAACAATATAGCTACATCAGTTAGCACTGAACTCAGTTGTAAATAAAGCAAAAAGTTCAGAAAACAAACTAAAGGCTGAATAATAGGCTTATTTCTCCATGTGAAACAGATTGAGAAGTATGTAATTTAAAGCTGCAGAATAGATCTAGGTTTCTATCCTTCTATCCTATCATCCTATCCTGTGTCTTCTATCCTCAAAGATACCTTATGGTCCCTTGGAGTTTCAACTATCATGTCCTCACTGTAGGCCTGATGGTCTAAAGACAGAAAAACAAACCCTAACCTTTCAAATGTGTTCATTCCCTTTTAGAAGCCTCCCTGGAAGTCCTATATCACTACCTAAAAGTTAATCTCATGGCCTTGACTAGTTGTAAGGAAATTGAATGTTTTATTCTGAGAAGTCTGTCCATCTGAAAATAGGCATTCTGTCCCTAAGGAAAAAGAGAAGAGATATTGGAATAGACTAGCCAGTGTAATTCAACATCCATCTGATGAGTTGGAGCCAAAGTTTAAGATCCTTCACAACCCTTAGATTGTATGCACTCATAACAGAATTATGCATGAAGAGAGATGTATATTCCCATGCACCTTTGCAATGCAGCAAATGCCCATTGATTATTAGAATGCAAAGCAAGCAATTCATGAGAAATCCAGCCCACATTCTTGTGCCTGCATACTTGCTATGGAAAGTAGCATAATGTGAGAGCAAATACCAAAGGGAAAAAGCACTGCATTTTAAAGAAGTCTCATCATTAGATGGTTTTGACAACCTCTTACCACTGGCCTTTCCAAAAGGCAATGCAAGGGAAACTGACAAGAAATTGCCTAACTCTGCACTAACTCTACCTCCAGTCCATCCCCCTAGATACTTTCTATAAATATTAGAACCCTAGAACAAAGGACTGTTTTTCACTCTCCAGATAGCATGCAATTTCTCTTTCCCTTCCAGTGCATAATCCTTGACTTTCTAAATAAATTTCTGTCCAGGCCTCAGTTACAATAACAAGCAAGCTGATTTCAACATACTCTTGATTCAGGGGGTAAGATCATCCTTTTTTTAAAATTTTTTTTTAGCATGGATTTTTATACATTTCTTGGGTACAACAGGGTTAATCACACATCTTTGTTGGGTACAAGCTAGTATAGGTAAAGACATCCATGCACACATTTCTCATTAACCCTTCCCCAATTTCCACCCCCCTCCCTCCTTCTCCCTCCGTCTCAAGGTCAGTTTAGTGATTGACTTTGATGTGATCTTGTAAGTACATCATGCTCATTAGGGTGTTCCCACCTCCCCCAATCACCTTCCGTTAAATCAAATTCTTTGTTCACCAAAGAATTCTCCTTCATCTGGAGTCCCTCTTATGTCCCATTTCCTGCCTAGCTTCCACATATTAGGAAGAGCATTCGATTTTTTACTTTTTGTGACTGACTAATCTCACTTAACATAATGTTTTCCAGTTCCTTCCATTTCTTTGCAAATAACATGATTTTGTTCTTCTTTATGGCTGAGTAAAATTCCATTGTATACATATCCCATAGTTTTGTAATCCATTCATCTGTTGATGGACATCGTGGTTGGTTCCATAGTTTGGCAATTGTAAACTGTGCAGCTATAAACAGATATACATGCGTTGGTCTGATAGTTTGGTTTCCTTTCTTTTGGGTAGATACCCAGTAGAGGTATTGCTGGATCATATGGTAGGATCATTCCCATTTGTCTAAGGATCCTCCATATTGTTTTCCAAAGTGGTTGCACTGATCTGCAATCCCACCAACAATGTATTAGGATTCCCACTTCTCCACACCCTCGCCAGCATTTGTTGTTGTTTGTGTTCTTGATAGTTGCCATTCTGATTGGAGTTAGGTGAAATCTCAAGGTAGTTTTGATTTGCATCTCTCTGATTGCTAATGATGTGGAACATTTCCTCATACATTTATTGGCCATTTGTATTTCTTCTTCTGTGAAGTGTCTATTTAGATCCTTTTCCCATTTTTTGATTGTGTTATTTGTTTTCTTAGCTGTGAGTTTCTTGAGTTCTCTGTATATCCTAGATATGAGTCCTCTGTCAGATGAGTAGCTAGCAAAGATTTTCTCCCACTCTGTGGGTTCTCTGTTGAGGTTCTTGATAGTTTCCTTTGCTGCACAGAAGCTCTTTAGTTTAATGCAATCCCATGTATTCATCTTCCTTTGAGTTGCTTGTGCTTTTGAGGTCATGTTGAGAAAGTTTTGACCTGTGCCTATGTGTTGAAGTGTTGGGCCTATGCCCTCTTCAAGTAGCTGCAAGGTCTCTGGCCTGCCTTCCAGGTCTCTGATCCACCTGGAATTGACTCTTGTGCAGGGTGAGAAAGTGGGGTTTATTTGCATTTTCCTGCATATGGTTAACTAGTTTTGCCAACACCGTTTGTTAAAGAGGCTATCTTTTTTTCCAGTGTATGTTTTTGGTTCCTTTGTCAAAAATCAGTTGACTGTAAGCACTAGGGTCTGTTTCTGGATCTTCTATTCTGCTCCATTGGTCTGTGTGTCTGTTTCTATACCAATACCATGCTGTTTTTATTACTGTGGCTTTGTAGTAAAGTTTGAAGTCAGGTATTGTGGTACTTCCTGCATGGTTCTTGTTACTAAGAAGTACTTTGGCTATCCTAGGCTTTTTATTGTTCCAAATGAATTTAAGGACTGATTTTTCTATGTCTGTGAGGAGTGACCTTGGTAGTTTCATGGGTATTGCATTGAATTTGTAGATTACTTCTGGGAGGATGGCCATTTTGATGATATTTATTCTGCCTATCCAAGAGCACGGTAGATTTTTCCATTTTCTAAGGTCTTCGTCAATTTCTTTCTTCAGCTTTTTGCAATTTTCCTTATAGAGGTCTTTTACCTCTTTGGTTAGGTTTACCCCTAAGAATTTTATTTTTCGGGATACTATTGTGAGTGGAATTGTTTTCTGGATTTCTTTTGCAGTGGTTTTATGGTTGGTGTAGAGGAAAGCTTCTGATTTTTTAAGATTGATTTTGTATCCAGACACTTTGCTGAATTTGTTGATCAGTTCTATAAGTTTTTTGGTTGACTTTGTTGGGTCTTCTAGGTATAATATCATGTCATCTGCAAAGAGGGATAGTTTTAGTTCTTCTTTCCCTATTTTTACCCCTTTGATTTTTTTCTCTTGCCTTATTGCTCTGGCTAGATTCTCAAATACTATGTTGAACAGAAGAGGTGATAATGGACATCCTTGTCTTGTTCCTATTTTTAGTGGGAACTCTTGCAGTTTTTCTCCATTTAATATGATATTGGCTGTAGGTCTATTGTATATTGCCTCTATGATTTTGAGGTATGTTCCTTCTATTCCAATTCTCTGCAGTACTTTTAGCATGAATGGGTGTTGGATCTTGTCAAATGCTTTTTCGGCATCAATTGAGATGATCATGTGATTTTTGTCTTTGATTCTGTTTATATGGTGAATTACATGGATTGTTTTTCGAATGTTAAACCAGCCTTGCATCCCTGGGATGAACCTGACTTGGTCATGGTGGAAATTTTCTTGATGTGGTTTTGAATGCGCATTGCTAGTATTTTGTTTAGCAGTTTTGCATCTAGGTTCATCAGTGATATAGCCCTATAGTTTTGTTTTCTTGAGCTGTCTTTATTTGGCTTTGGTATTAATGTGATGTTGGCTTCATAGAAAGTGTTTGGGAGGATCCCCTTCTTTCAATTTCACGGAATACTTTGAGGAGTATTTGGATTAGTTCTTCCATGAATGTTTTATAAAATTAACTTTGGAAACCATGTGGCCCTGGGCTTTTGTTTGATGGTAAACTTCTTATTACTGTTTCTATTTCTTTGATTTTTATTGGTTGATTTACGTTTTCCATATCTTCTTGACACTATTTAGGAGGGTTGTATGTATCTAAAAAATTGTCAATTTCTTCCAGATTTTCCATTTTGTTGGAGTATAGTTTTTCAAAATAGTTTCTGATAATCCTCTGTATTTCTGCACTGTTGGTGGTAATATCGCCTTTTTCATCTCTTATTTTGGTAATTTGTGTTGATTCTCTCTTTCTTTTGGTTAGGTTGGCCAATGGTTTATCTATCTTGTTTATTTTTTCAAGAAACCACCTTTTGGATTTGTTGATCTTTTGTATTCTTTTTTTGGTCTCTATTTCATTAATTTCTGCTCTGATTTTCATAATTTCCTGTCTTCTACTGGCTTTGGGGTTGGACTGTTCTTGTTTTTCAAGGGCTTTGAGCTGTGTCATTATTTATTTGGTGAGTTTCCGTTCTTCTTATGTGGGCACTCAGTGCTATAAATTTTCCTCTTAGTACTGCCTTTAAGGTGTCCCAGAGGTTTTCATATGCTGTGTCTCTGTTTTCATTGGTTTCTAGGAATTTTTTAATTTCTCCCCTTACTTCTTCTATGACCCATTCCTTGTTCAGCAATGTGGTGTTCAGTCTCCATGTGTTTACATGGTTACTCTGGGTCTTCTTAGAGTTGATTTCTTGTTTCACTCCATTGTGGTTTGAAAAGATGCAGGGAATTATGTTACATTTTTTGAATTTGCCAGTGCTCTCTTTGTGGCCCAGAATGTGGTCTACTTTGGAGAAGGTTCCATGGGCTGCTGAGAAAAATGTGAATTCAGCTGTAGTTGGGTGAAATATTCTGTATGTGTCTAATAGGTCCATTTGGTTTATGGTATTACTTAGGTCTGAAGCATCTTTACTGACCTTTTTTTTTTAATATCAGTCTAGTGATGTGAAAGGGGTGTTGAAGTCTCCCAGTATTAGTGTATTGGGATCTATGTGTGATTTTATATCATGTAGAGTTTGTTTCATGAAAGTAGCTACACCTATGTTTGGGGCATAGATGTTGATAATTATTATTTCCTCTTGCTGTATTGTTCCTTTTACTAGTAAAAAGTGACCTTCTTTGTCTCTTTTGATGAGCTTAGGCTTGAAATCTAATTTATCTGATATCATAGTTGCTACTCCTGCTTGTCTTCCAGTTCCATTGGCATGGATTACCTTACTCCAACCCTTCACCTTTAGTTTGTGGGAATCTTTGTATGTAAGGTGCGTTTCTTGCAGGCAGCATATAGATGGATTCTGGGATTTGATCCATTTTGCCACGTTGTGCCTTTTATTGGGGAGTTCAGACCATTTATATTCAGTGTGAATATTGAGAGATGATTTTTAATTCCTAACATTTTGGGTTTTGACTTCTGTGTGCAGTAGTGTTTGTTCTTCTTTGCTTAGTTGTTTGCTTCTTGGAAATTATTGTTTCTCTGGTTCTGACATCTACGTGTTAGTTCTTCTTTGTAGTTAATCTCTTTGAGTATTTTCTCTAGTCCTGGTTTGGAAGACATGAATGCTTTCAGTATTTGTTTGTCATGTAAGGTTTTTATATCCCCGTCAATTTTGAGAGAGTTTTTCTGGGTAGGAGAATCTTGGCTGCAATTTATTTTCTTTCAAAGTTTGGAATATGTTACTCCAGCCCCTCCTGGCTTTCATGACTTGGTTTGGGAGGTCTGGAGTGATTCTAATTGGTTTGCCTCTAAATGTTACTTGGCCTTTAACTTTTGTTGCCTTTAGGATTCTTTCCTTAGTTTCTACATTAGTCATCTTGATTATTATGTGGCATGGTGAACCTCTTCTTTGGTCTTGTCTGAAGGGGATTCTATAAGTTTCTTGCACCTGTGTGCCAATTTCTCTTTCTATGTTTGGAAAGTTCTCTGATATTACTTCTTTGAAAAGGTTGTTTATTCCATTAGTTTCAACTTCTAATCCCTCTTCTATGCCTATTATTCTTAGATTAGCTCTTTTAAAATTGGCCCAGATCTCATCGATATCGGATTCATAGTGTCGAATTTTTTTTTCTAGATTATGTATAATGGATTCATTTTTGGAATGGTCATCTTCTAGGAGTGATATTCTGCTCTCCATATGGTCTAATCTATTGTTTATAGTTTGTATTGATGTCTTCACTTCTATTATTGCATCTTTCACATCTTTCACTTCCCTCAAGGCTTCGCTATGATTCCTGCTCAGGGTGTCATATTCTTTATTTGTTCCTTTATTTCTTTCCAGCTCTCTCTGCATTCTTTCTGGAAGTTTTGTATTGCTTCTATTATTAAAGATCTGAATTGTCCTTCTGGTAAGCTCTGCCAGTCAGTGTCATTGAGTTCTGTTATTGTGGGGTCATGTTGACTCATTGTTTCTTTGGTGTTTCTCCTTCTCATGGTTTCCCTGTTCTTAAATTTATAACTTTGCTGCTCTTGCACACTTTCTATGAATTTGTAGGTTTCTTATTTTTACTTACTCTCTGTGAATGGTATCTTGTACTGAGTTGCAATTACTCTGGTATTTCTTCTGCCTGCTCTATTGGTGTCTTTGGTAGGTTTCAGGTGTTGACTTCTAGGATCTAGCAAAAGCTAAAAAGCAACCAATCCTCCGAACAAACATACATAAATTGAAGCAATGCAAAGTGAAAACAGAGTAAAAACGGAACAAAACAAAGCATAAAACCCCAGAAAACAAGAAACGTCAGCAAGAAGCAAAATAAAAATCCCTGCAAGTTTGTAAGGACAGACCTGGTCTGGCCTCTGCAGATCTTTTGGGCAGGTTTCTGCTGCTGTAGGTTGCCGACAAGATGGTGGCTGCTACTGCTGCTCACACACCGGCCTTCCCCCCCCCCCACCACCCCGTTCTCCCTGGTCTGCTCCTTAGATTCCGACCAACTGTTCGTTTCTTTACTCACTTTTAAGCTGATTTGCTTCTCCTTCCTTCCGTCGAGAAGCTGTTCCTGCGGCAGTTTTGATTCAAGCTCTGGAGTGCAGTTATCTCTGCTCCGGCTCTGTGGGGAGAGGTGAGCTGGGATGGCGCTGCGCGGGCTTAAGCTGGTTGTACTATGCATTCTGGTCTCTGTCGAAGGTGCCTCGCAATGCTGCCTGGCTAGGATGAGGTGTTCAGGAGTCGCTCACTCCACCTCTGGCCTGTGGGGTGCAGAGGGTTGTTGTATATTTCTTAGTAGACCCTATGCTGGGGGCTGGCTCAATGGCAGCTTCCGCTTGGCGGCGTGGCGCTGGGGCCGTGGAGTCAGGCTTCTTTGCTCTCCCTGGTTGGCCTTCCGGGTTCTGCTCAGCTGTATTCCAGTTTTCGCAGTGTTTTTCATGCTTTTGTTGCTTTTTTCTTTTCAAAAAGCTGGTTCCATGACTGATTTGAATCGAGCTCACAGCGCCTCTTGAGACGTGTCTCACTCTGTCGCCATCTTCCCCCACCCTTTTATCTACCTCCACCATGTGTATAACTAGTTCCTCACATTATATTTCCTGTGATATAATCATTTAGAATTGTTTCTTCTTTTTCTGGTTGGATCTGGATCAGTTGGACATGAATTACTGCAATGCCTGAAACTATTAACCTTATTGGCTAAAATCTTCTCTCTTTAGATTAGAGTCCTTCAGTCAATAAAATATAAGCATGTTTATTGAAAATAATCGGGTAAAGAGAGATACAGTTCCTCCCTTCCTTTGTATTGGGCTATGTAGCACTGTGGTCAACCAATTGTAAATATTGCTGCATTTGCAAGCATAATAACAAATTCCACACAACTTTGTCTTTCTATATTGTCTGACAAGAGGCCATTATTGTTTTAAATTTGTACTTAAATAAAATACTGTAATATTTTACATTTTGTATTTAATCACTGTCACATTTTAGTGACAGGAAGTAGAACTGGGGACAATTGGTATTATGTATTTCAATCTGAAATAGTATCCACAGATAGGATTTTGCCTGGACCCAGATAGCCTTCAGTGATTTATAACAGTGATAACATAATTTTAATATGCCAATTCAGTAATCACTGTTTTGTACTTAACTTGCTTGAAAATCTAAAACCATTTCATCCAAGCAAAGAGAAACAAACACTGTATTTAGAAGAAGTCTATAGGTTATGTGGTTTGACAACTTCCTCCTACCAATGTTTTCAAACTATCCTGACTCCTCTCATTCATGCTGCTTATTTATCTTCATCAGCAAGAATATGTAGTTGGAACATGGCTATTAGCAATTAGCATTACTCATCATGTCTTCCTGGACTTTCTCAAGAGTTCATCATCTTTCTCCAGGTGAATTTAAGCGATTTAAAGAAAACTGTAGGTCTCTTAATTCATTGTTGGTTAATGACATCATATGTCTTCATTTTTTGGCTCTTTGGTTTCCCTTTTGGTAGCCTTTGGTTTTATCCAATCCCCCACCACACCCAAACCCTCCCAGCCCTAGGCTTTGCCACTGACTAAACTTGTGGCCTTGGTTGACATGCATGTTTTCCCATCTGTACAATGGAGTTTAGACTCATCTCTTAGTGTGAAGAAACATGCTGTTGAAAAGAGATAATTTCTTGTCGGGCGTGGTGGCGCACGCTTGTAATCCCAGCATTCGGGAGGCTGAGACCGGAGGATCCAGGTTCGCGGCCTGCCTCAGCTACCTAGTGAGGCACTCCGCAACTTAGTGAGACTTGGTTTCAAAATAAAGAATAAAAAATAGGTCTGGGGGTATAGCTCGGAGGTAGAATGCCCCTGAGTTCAATCCCCAGTACCACAAAAAAAAAAGAAAAGAGATAATTTCTTAAACAACAACACATACTGGAGAGCTTAGCACATTGAAGGAGGTCAATTAGTCTACTTCTCTGCTTCCTGAGCCACATACCACTTTAAAAAATTTTTTTTTCCTTAGATCTGTGCCTCAGAGCCCCATTCCCTGAGTGTGCAACCATTCTAGTGACATAGTGAATTACTCCTGATACTGTGTGTGTGTGTGTGTGTGTGTGTGTGTGTGTGTGTATAATGCTGAGGATTGAACTTGAGGGCATTCTACCTCTGAGATACACCCCAATCCTATTTTATTTTATTTTGAAACAGGCTCTTGCTGAGTTATCATACACTGTTCTGTAGCCTGTGATCTTCCTATCTTAGCCACCTAAGTACTGGGATTACCACAGCATCTAGCTTGTACTTTTATTTTAAATGGAATTCCCTCCAAAGGAATGTCTTAGTCTCACCTAAACTGACACCTGACCATGCTAAGTAGATCCCTTGGCAGTATCTTTTATCATGGTTCCTTGTTGAATCCATATTCATTTTAGCACCCAGCACAATTTGAAGTGAATTACTTCTGTGTTCCTTCATTTATTGCCTCTTTCCCTTGAGTATAGGCTGTACACTCAGGGGAAAACTATATCTATTTTAATCACCAGTAAATTTCTAGAAGTCAGAAGAATGCTTAACACAGTGCAGACAAAAATATTTTTTGATAGCTTGGTGGGTAGATGGATGGAAAGATATAATAAGTGATAAATAATTGAATAAATGAAACATAATGTTGGAAATTTCAGGCTCAGTAGATAAGTGGTAGGGTAATATTTAGGGACAGACAGGTTATTTGCTGCCTCAAATTGTATGGAGATATACTCCTTTGAAGAGGAAAAGTTAAGGAAAGGTTGATTCTTTCTATCACCTTCTCCCTCAGCCCTTCCTCACTGTGAAGGAAGAAAAATACACTTAAGAGCCCCCAAATTGTTAGCTGGATGTGGTAGGGCAAACCATTACTTGGGAGGCTGAGAAAAGAGGATGGCAGTTTTGAGGCCTCTGAAACTTAGCAAGACCCTGTTCCAACATAAAAAATAAAATTGGGCTGGGCATAGATTAGAGGTAGAAGGCCCCTGGGTTCAATTCTCAGTACTACAAAAAAGGAAACCTCACATTTTTAACCCATCAGAGCCAGTTTTAATCCAAGCTTCAGATATGCACAGTGAAAACTCTAGCAAGTCACTTAGCCTTTCTGAACCTCAGTTTTCTCCTGTAAAGTAAGAACAATACCAACATCTACTTCATAGAAATTTTATAAATGTTTTTAAAGACCATCTATGAAAATACATAGGCTCATCTGAACAATTCTAAGTGCTTCATAAATGTTAGCTAAATTACTGCTAATCTAGCCAAGTGCTTCTAAATACAGTTACTTAGGAGACTAACTTTGAGTGGTTGCTCCTAGATTACCTTAATACCCTGCCTTATTAAATAGAGGCTGACTTCTAAGTAGTATTCTATTATTTACTTATGAATAAGTATATCTAAAAAGTGCTGGAAATTTTCTCTTCTAATTTCATCCTTCATTTACTTTCTTTATAAGTAGGGTGAACAAAAATTCCACTCAGCCAAAGTGTTAGTATTGCCACAAATACCATTAATAATGTTTTACCACATTTTGTTTTTTCAATGAAGTTCTAGACATTTAAACTACCAAAATGATGTATTCATAGTTTTTGCTCATATGTAAACAAGAATTTTCCTGAAATGACTCTGTAAGATGCAGGCGAAAACTTGACACTCAGCCAAAACTTAACTCTGAATCAATAAAGTATTACCCCTATGCCTAGGTGTATGTGTAAATTTTCTCCACATGATAAATAAGCAGACTGTGGTTTCTATCAAATCAATCTTGGTGTGAGTCAGTCCTTCACTAATCAATAAATCTGGATATGCATTGAAACATGAAGTCAATATATGCAGTGTGACATTCACTTTAAGCTCCTTCATCGAGAGTACCTAGCAATGTTCTTATAATTGCCATAAAGTCAAACTACCAGATTTTTCCTTTTTTTCTTTTAACTACCAATTTAAAAGCACAATATGATTCTGGGTCATAACAAAAACTCTTGCTTGTACCTGGTGAGAGGTCTACAGATTCTCTGATGCAATCAATGCAGTACCTGCAATTACATTGGAAGAATATGATAAAGCAGAATTAAGTATAAGGTAATACTAGTTGTGTTTCACAGTTATTGCCAGGATATTTGGAGATTTTATTAGGAATTATAAGAAGCAGAGGCTTCTGAAATACAGTGTGAACCACTGAACCACCCACTCAGAGCAGGGTCTACTAGCACTGAGGCATCAAACAACCTCCTGCATACTCGGTTACCAGAAGTAGAGTAAGCAACTACAGAAATCCACACTCTAATCAGTCAGCATATCCCTACACAAGCAACAGTGACTGAAACACCTGGGACCACCAGTTTAAGCCTGCAGGGATACTCCAGCTCACCTCTCCATCCAGAGCCAGAGCAGCACTCACTTGTGAGTTAACTGTGCTGCCACAGGGGCACCTGTGGCAAATGATAGATTAGGTTGCCCACCCTTCTAGTGGTTAGATAGGAGTAGAAGTGCAAGAGGGATCCAGAGCACACAGGGCATAGAGATGTTATAGGCCCCCTGGAAAATGCCCCACATTTAGACTGCATACCTGCCACCATCAAAGGCAGAGAGAGACACACACACAGACAGGTCCTGTGGAAAGCAAGGAGCATTGAGCTTACAATGGGTCCAGATCCAGTGGCACCACTACCTAGAGCAGCACAGGGGCAGGCCCTGTGAAGGGCTAGAGACACATGCTTGCATCAGGAAAGGCACCAAAGGAATTTGGTGCCTACACTGACAGAGACAGAAATCAACTAAGGGTCCTAATAGCTGCAGAACCATGAGGGGATCCAGAAATGGACATCACTACTATAGGCCACCAAGTAAATTAACAATGCATGAAAAATACTTGAAAATCTAATATAGTAGGTAGATATTTAAAAGCTGAAAATATCCATGCAGATCCAAGAGGAATGCAAAGGCCAAGTCGGCTATGTACTTATATACATACAGGGTTTTTTTTTTATCTGTTTTTGTTTTGTATTGCTTTGTTTTATTTATGTTTGTTTGTTTGGATGGTTGGTTGCTTTGTTATTTTTTGCTCATTTGTTGACTTTCTTCCTCATCCTTTTTACAAGCTTCCCTGCCTCTCTACAATCTATAGTTTTCTCACCACTTTTTTCTCTTTCCTTTCTTCTTTTTTCTCTGTCTCATATCAAGAATACTTCATACCACTACACCTCAATACTCTACATTGACAACCAGAATCCCTCTACATATACATTATCTCTAATCTCTACCATATATCACCTTAACACACTCAAACTCTTATTCCACTGGATAATATCTTCTACTTTATCCTATTCTTGCACACAAGACTGTGGCTTCTCCCTCCCACCCAAACTTCACCACTAAACACAGCCTGTCCAGTGGACACCTCTAAATCCAATCCCTACTGCAAAGATTGGACCAGAGAGATGAACCACCAGAAAGGAGTACCAGACACTAAGGAAAAACTTACCTCAACTGAAAGAAGAAATAGTTCAACATGTTCCATATCGAGGCCTAAAAACACAGAGGCCACAAACTGTTCTACTCATGCCTCTGAGATGAATCCTCATAACAGAAGCAACAAACAGACCCTAGAAGTTGACACCTGAAACCCACTAATGGCACCATTACAGTGGGCAGAAGAAGCCCTAGATTAATCACAACTCAGTACAACATACTATTCATAGTGAGAAAATAGAAATAAGAAACCTATAAATTGAGAGAAAGTTTGCAAAAGCAGCAAAGACACAAACTTAAGAAAAGGGAAATCATGGGAAGAAAAAATAGCAAAGAAACAATGAGCTACCACAATCCCACAATAACAGAACTCACCAACATAGAATGACAGAGATTACCAGAGGAACAATTCAGATCTTTAATAATAGAAATGATACAATATTTCCAAAAAGAATGCTGGGAGAGCTGGAAAGAAATAAAGAAACACACAAAGAATCTGACAGTCTGAACAGGAACCAAAGAGAAGCATTGAGGGAAGTAAAGGATGTGAAAGATGCAATAATTAAAGTGAAGGCATCAATAAAAGTATAAACAGTAGATTAGACCACATGGAAAATAGAATATCACTCTTAGAAGGTGGCCATTCCAAAAATGAATGCATAGTACATAATTTTAAAAAAATTGGCACCATGAATTGGATATCGATGAGATCTGAAACAATTTAAAAAGACCTAACCTAAGAATAGTAGGCATAGAAGAGGGACTAGAAGTTGACACTAATGGAATCAACCATCTTTTCAAAGAAGTAATATCAGAGAATTTCCCAAACATAGAAAGTGAAGTTGACACAGGTAACAGAGAAACAGAGAACACCTCCAGACAAGACCAAAGAAAAGGTTCATCAGGCCACATAATAATGAAATTGACTAATGTAGAGGCCAAGGAGACTATCTCAAAGGCAACAAAAGTAAAAGGCCAAGTGACATTTAGAGGCAAATCAAATAGAATCACTCCAGACCTCCCAAACCAGGTCATGAAAGCCTGGACCTGGAGCAACATATTCTAAACTCTACAAAAAAATAACTTGCAGCCAACATTTTCCTACTCAGAAAAAATATCTATCAAAATTGATGGAGAAATAAAAACCTTCCATGACAAACAGAAACTTAAAGCATTTATGTCTTCCAAACCAGCACTAGAGAAAATGCTCAAAGAGATTGACTACAAAGAACTAACAAGTAAACATCAGAACTAGAGAAACCATTTCCAGGAAGCAAACAACTAAGCAGAGAAGAGCAAACACTACATTAAACAGAAGTTAAAACTCAAAATGTTAGGAATTAAAAATCATCTTTCAATAATCACACTGAATATAAATGGCCTCAACTCCCCAATAAAAAGACACAAGGTGGCAAAATAGATTAAAACCCATAATCCATCTATGTGCTGCCTGCCAGAAACACATTTTACGAGCAAAGATTCCCACAAACTAAAGGTGAAGGGTTGGAGTAAGGTAATCCAGGCCAATGCAACTCAAAAACAAGCAGGAGTAGCAACTATGGTATCAGATAAATTAGACTTCAAGCCTAAGCTTATCAGAAGAGACAAAGCAGGCCATTATTTACTAGTAAAAGGAAAAATTCAGCAAGAAGAAATAAAAAGTCATCATTTATGCCTCAAACATAGGTGCAGCCACTTTCATAAAACAAACTCTGCATGATATAAAGTCACACATAGATCCCCATAATACTAGGAGACTTCAATACTCCTCTCATATCACTAGACTGATCTTCTAGACAAAAGGTCAGTAAAGATGCCTTATACCTAAAGAATAACATAATCCAAATGGACCTATTAGACACATTCAGATTATTTCACTAAACTATAGCTGAATTCATATTTTTCTCAGCTACTCATTGAACCTTCTCCAAAATAGATCACATTCTGGGCCACAAAATGAGCACTAGCATATTAAAAAAATGTAACATAATCTCCTGCATCTTTTCAGACTATAGTAGAATGAAACTAGAAATCAACTCTAAGAAGACCCAGAGTAACCATGTAAACACATGGAGACTGAACATCACACTGCTGAATGAGGAATGGGTCATAGGAGAAGGGGAGAAATTAAAATATTCCTAGAAACCAACAAGAACAGAGACACAACACATTAAAACATCTGGGACATTTTGATGGCAATACTAACAGGAAAATTTTAATATAGGCACTGAGTGCCCACATTAAAAAATCAAAAGCTTTCGTGTATGCTAACCATAAATCTGCTTAAAAAGAAATCCAGAAAACACCTCCACTCACAATAGTACTCAGAAAAGCAAAATACTTAGGAATAAACATAACCAAGAAGATAAAAGACCTCTATAAGGAAAACTATAAAATGTTGAAAAATGATATTGAAGAAGACCTTAGAAGATGGAAAGATCTTCCATGGTCTTGGATAGGCAGAATAAATATCATCAAAATGGCCATTCTCCCAAAAGTGATCTACAGGTTCAATGTGATACTCATTAAATTACCAAGGTCACTCCTAACAGGCATAGAAAAATCAGTCCTTAAATTCACTTGGAACAACAAAAAGCCCAGAATAGCAAAAGTAGTCCTTAGCAACAAGAATCATGCAGGAGGCATCAGAATACCCAACTTCAAACTATACTACAAATCCACAATAATAAAAATAGAATGACATTGGTACAAAAACAGACACATAGACCAATGGAGCAGAATAGAAGACTCAGAAACAAAACACACACTTATAGTCAATTGATTTTTGACAAAACATAAACTGGAAAAACGACAGCCTCTTCAACAAATGGTGTTGGTAAACCTGGTTAATTATATACAGAAAAATGGAAATAAACAACACTTTCTCACCCTGCATGAATCAGTTCAAATGGACCAAAAACCTAGAAGTAGAGACCCTGCAGCTACTTGAAGAGGGAATAGGGCCAACAATTCAACACGTAGGCACAGGTAAAAACTTTCTCAACAAGACTCCAAATTCACAAGCAACTCAAAGGAAGATCAATACATAGGATTTCATTAAACTGAAGAGCTTCTGTGCAGCAAAGGAAACTATCAAGAACTTCAACAGAAATCCCACACAATGGGAGAAAAGTTTTTCCAGCTATTCTTCCAATATAGGACTAATATCTAGAATATACAGAGAACTCAAGAAACTCACAGCTAAGAAAACAAATAACCCAGTCAAAAATGGGAAAAGGATCTAAATAGACACTTCACAAAAGAAGAAATACAAATGGCCAATAAATGTATGAGGAAATGTTCAACATCATTAGCAATAAGAAAGATGTAAATCAAAACTACTTTGAGATTTCGACTAACCTCAATTAGATGTCAATCATCAAAAACACAAACAACAACAAATGCTGGCAAGGGTGTGGAGAAGTGAGAACCCCAATACATTGCTGTTGGGATTGCATATTAGTGCAACCACTTTGGAAAACTGTATGGAGGATCCTCATAAGAATGGAAATGAACCTACTGTACAAAACTACAGGATATGTACACAATAGAATTTTACTCAGCCATAAAGAACAAAATCATGTCATTTTCAGGAAAATGGATGGAACTGGAAAACATTATGCTGAGATTCATCAGTCACAAAAAGTAAAAAATTGTATGCTATCCCTAATATGTGGAAGCTAGGGAGAAAGTGGGACATAAGAGGGACTCTAGACAAAGAAGGAGAAGCTTTAGATGAGCAAAGAAGGTGACTTAACTGAAGGTGATGGAGATTAGAGGGAAACACCCTAATACATATGATGTACTTTCATAAACATAACAAAGTCAATCACTAAACTAAACTTGAGAAGAGGGAAGGGGAGGAAATGGGATGGGAATTGTGGAAGGGTTAAATGAGAGATGTGTGCATGTGTGCCTTTACCAGCTTGCACCTAACAAAGATGTATGATTACAATGCACAAATAATAAAAATAAATAAATAAGTAAATAAAAATAAAGTGTGAAGCCCAGGGAAGGGATCACCATATTCTGTCCAAAGTTACAGGCCTTTGGCTGCTTCCCTGAATAATTTTCTCTTTTATTGTATGCATATATACAACAATCCAGACTTATCAAAGCCTTCAACTGTTGGCAATACAATAAGTTTGTGCAACTTTCTCAGAATTTTAAGAATGATGAAGTCCCTTGCCTACTCATTGTTTTGTTGTGCTCCAAAGAATTGTATTCAATTCTTTTTGCTTCCTTCTAGACTTGTTTCTGCTTCTTGCTCTTGACAACCTTTACTAGGAAATGGGGATCAATTCATATCACTATAACAACAAGCTATGTGACCAGGATCTGTATCTATTCCAAGTCAGAAAGATTGTCATTCATTCTCAGGTAATGTTCTTTCCATTGTTAACATGTGTATTTTAAACTGTTTAACAAGACTCCTAGATCAAGAGGCTCTTATAATTGGGTCTATGAACAAAATTCAGTGTGTTTGTGAATTAGGATGGGAAAAATACATCTTTATTATACCAACCTTGCCGCAGTCCAGCTGGGCAGCAGTTCCTTTCTGCCAACAAACTGGGAGCTTATAATAATAATAATAACACAAAAGACAGACACACACACAGACACAGACCTTGCAAGGGGAACAATGTTCAACTTTATTAAACAGCTTTTGGGATATATATGCTGAAGCCTGACCTTCGAGTACGTTCACAATACTCCTTATCTCACAGACCCTAAAACCCAGATAGCGACACATTAATCAGGTTTTGAAAAAACATTTGTTACTCACACCTTATCTTGTGACCCCCTTACAGGGAAAGACAAAGAGTACAGGCCATAAACCTCCAGACACTCTGTTTTCTCAGGAGTTACAAATTTACCACTGTGGGGAAAGATCCCCAGAGAGAAGGCGGTAGCCCCACCTGAAAATACATCAAAGGTGGCACAGAGAGGGAGTGGCGAGGGTGGAGACCTAATACTGTTTACCAGAGACCAGGATTAGACGAGGGATGTCTTTTCAGTGTGATCAAGCCATTGATAGGATCAGCTTTTTGGATTAGGCCAAAGAGGCATGATCAAGATGACCTCTACGCTGATTGGCCCTACAAGAAGACACTCTCCTCGCTCTGCCCAATATAACACCTTGCCCCTCATGTAATAAACGGATGAGTTATCCGATGCTCAGTGTGTTCATTTCGGCGCGACCTTCCTTTTCCGCAGGGAACCCCCTCTCGGGGTAGACGCTCCAGGGAGATCGGGGTAGGGGCCCCCTTTTCGTCGAGAGGACCCCACAGCTGGTGTTTCCACCCAGTTTTGCCCTACGGTTTTGGCTTACTTGTTCCCTGGGAAGAACGTGAGTATCTTCGCCCCGCGGCTAAGCAGTCTACAGGGGAAGGTAGACCCATATAGAAAAATGGGTAATGCAACGGTTAAAGATAAAGAGCCAGCCCTTAAGGCCTTTAAATATATGCTTAGAAGCAAAGGGCTAGAACTGTCAAACTTACAGGAAGACAAAATCTGGAGGGAGGTAGTCGATCTGGCGCCATGGATCACTTTGGGAGATCTTTTTTCTTTCGATACCTGGGACCAGGTACATTGCCTTGCTTGCTGGAGGGAGGTACAAACTGGGAAAACACCCCCTTTGGGTTTTTATCCCATGGTATCAGCCCTTAAGGCATGTTTTGGGGGCTGTAGTTCTTCCTCAGCTGTCAGGGGCGAGGGGAACTTCCCCGGCCCAGAGGAGGGGGCATGGTTGGCCTTCGATGCTGAGCGAAAAGCCGAGCTGTACAGGGATTCCCTTGACCCAGGGGGCACAAAACAGCTAGATAGTGATCCTTCCCTGGCCTGGACAGCCTTGGCCAGGCCCCATCAGGGAGGGGCCTCTGCCCCCCCCAGAGGAGGTGGGGATTCCCAAATCTAAGGTAAGCCCCCTTCAGGGAAGCATGCCCCTCGGGGACAGACCTCCCCCCTGTGCCCGAAGGGGAATCCCCGTTGAAGGCTTTTCCAGTTAATCTGAACCCCACCCCAGCTCGACCGGACCCATGGTACCCATGGGAACCCCAAGACCTAAAGGAATTTAAAAAGGTGGTCAGTGAGGATGGGCCCAACTCCCCTTGGGCCAAGACCATTTTGCAGGGGTTGGCCATTTTGCATGGCCCAGGATTGGAAAAATTTATGTAAGGTGGTCCTTCCTAGTGGGGTCTACATTAAATGGTATGCCTTTTTCAAGGAGGAGTGTCACCGATAGGCAGATAGAAATGCAGAGGCTCAGCCAACCGTAGCGCTCACTTACGGCTAGCTGTCAGGAACGGCAGATCAGTTTGCTTCCGGGGCTCAACAAGCAGCTCTGCCAGCACCTTATTGGGACCAGATAAGGGGCATTGCAATGATAGCCTGGCAAAAACTAGAAGAAGGGCCCACAGAGTCCCCTATCTCAGGTATTAACCAAAAGCCAGGGGAGGACTTACCCTCTTTTATAGATAGGGTAGAAAAAAGTATTCACAGAAAGTTTCCTCCCGGGTCTCTGAGAGATGCCTTTATTAAAATGCTGGTATGGGAGGGAATGAATTCTGATCACAAGTTGGCTTGTTCAGGACTTAAGGAGCAATCCAAAGAGAGATGGATTATTGCCTGTCAGGATGTAGGCACTCAGTCTCATCAGACCTCGGCCCTAACAGCAGCCCTAACCGCTCAGACACAAGAACTATCTAACCTGTTGCTAAAGGCCCATCAAGAGGATTCACAGCCGTATTCCCCCAAAGGAAAATGTTTTGGCTGTGGCCAACCGGGACACTTCAGGAGAGAATGTCCTAATAGTACCGCCCTGGGCGGGGGCAGACGCCCTCCCCCTGGGCCCTGCCCCAGATGTGGCAAAAGTTTCATTGGAAGGCAGAATGTCGGTCCAGATATGATATAAAAGGAAAGGCTTTAAACTAGGAAGGGGGCAACCCCCAGCCCCGTCATACAAAGGGGGGAAAGGTGACCGCATCCCCTCAATAAAAGGGAGTGTTCCTTTAACACCACATCTAGAGAAGGGGTCTCCATTGGCTAATTGGACAGTACCCATCGTCCCTGGTCTCCAGCCCAAAATTGATATTACCATCGGAGACAATAGGTTTAAATGTTTGATTGACACCAGGGCAGACAGGACTATCCTCAGAGAAGAGGAAGTCCTGCCGTCGTGGGAGCTAGAGCCTGGCCCCCCCATCCTGGGAGTGGGAGGTACGATAGCAGCAAAAAAGGTTAAGGGGTGGCTCTCATGGAGGGACCCTTCAGGGAGGAACAGTGAAGTCCAGCCCTTGGTGGCTCCTGGCCTTAATGCCAACTTGTTAGGCCAAGATATCTTAGGTGACGCAGATGTGTTTATCACCACTGACCATAAGGGGTTTTATAGGGGAAATTCGGATTTTGAGAAAATTAGACGAGGGGGTAGCCCTGCCCGGTTTCGGCCTAACCCTCAATCCTAAGGGCCACTGCCCCACCAATCTTCCCCATTACCTGGTTGTCTAATGACCCGGTTTGGGTGGAGCAGTGGCCTCTCTCAATGGATAAATTGGTGGCATTACAGAGCCTGGTCCAAGAACAATTGGACTTGGGTCATATTAGGCCCTCAAATAGCCCCTGGAACACTCCAGTGTTCGTTGTCAAAAAGGCCTCTGGAAAATGGAGGATGGTCCAAGATCTTAGGGAAATAAACAAAACCATGAAGGTACAGGGAACCCCCCTCCGGGGCCTCCCGTGGATCCCAGCTATCCCATCCCACTTTCATCTCATGGTGATAGATATCAAAGATTGCTTCTTTTCCATTCCTCTCCATGAAAATGATTGTGAGCGCTTCGCTTTTTCTATCCCCTCTTTAAATTATAAAGGGCCTGATGCCAGATTTGAGTGGGTGGTCCTCCCTCAAGGAATGGCTAACAGCCCCACCTTTTGTCAGGCATTCATTCAACAAACAGTAAAGCCCTGGGCTGAAGCTCCCGGAACCTTATGCTATGTTTATATGGATGACCTCATCCTGGGGGCCACGTCCTTAGAAGGGCTCTCATCCTTCTCCAAACAAATTATTGGAGAATTGACTAAGGCCGGCCTTCTTGTGTCCCCGGATAAGGTTCAGACCATTCCGCCCTTTACCATTATGGGCACACATCTTGACCCTCCTCTTGCTAAAAGCATGGCACCTCAACTTAACATCTGATCTCACTATTCGTTGGTCCAGCTTCAGAGACTTCTAGGGGAACTCAATTGGCTCCGGCCGTGGATACCAGTGTCCTCAGGTACATTAGCCCCCCTTTTTGAGCTGCTCAAAGGTGATCAACCCCATGCAATTATTCCACTAGGTCCCCAACATCATAAAATCTTACAGGAGATTAACCAAGCCCTTAAAGCTTATAAGTTACAACAGTTTAACTCAGCCCTTCCCCTGATTCTGGACATATTAGAGGCCAACCGAATAATGATGGCTGCCCTGGTGCAGGAAGGAGAGCCCCTCATGTGGGTCCACATTTCCCTGGGAAACACAATAAGTTGTCTTGCCTTGGCAGATCAACTGGCCGATTTGATCATCAAAGGATGACAATTGGCAATTCGTCACTTTGGGCGAGACCCAGACACTGTTGTCGTCCCTCATAGGCTTAAGGATTTCCAATGGGTCTGGACCCAAAACCATAGATTGCCTCTGGCATTGGAAGGCTTCATGGGATCTCTGGATTGTCATTATGGCCCTTCTAGGTGGATTTCCACCTTTTCTCGAATAGAGTGGCAATGGAAAAGGGTTTTCATATCACACCCCCTCCCAGGGGCAACATGTGCCTTCACAGATGGGGGGTCCACCGGTGCTGCGTGTGTGGTCTTCAGACCCAGGACCCACCTCTCCTTCCACCTGCAGGAGTGCTCGGAGTCCTCCCAACTCAAAGAATTAATAGCTGCGACTCTCGCGGTAAAAAATATCCCTGAACCTTTCAATCTTTTCACTGATAGTCTATATCTTGCCAATTTGCTCCCCAATCTCCCGGGAGCCTTTCTAAAGTGGGACCAAAATCCTTTAACCCCTGCCATGATGCAACTGAGAGACCTACTTGAGGTAAGGTCAGAGCCCATCTTTGTCAATCATCTGAGGGCCCATTTAAGACTCCCTGGTTTCTTATCTGAGG
>PVLC010007060.1:7194-65567 GCA_004027655.1 Graphiurus murinus | reverse complement strand
GAGAGAGAGAGAGAGAGAGAGAGAGAGAGAGAGAGAGAGAGAGAGAAATAGATTTGGGGAGGCCCCCAGTTTACCGGTGCATGGCATACACTTGGAGCAACATGGGGTTCATTTTCTGCCAGTCTTTAGGCCATGTGGGATATCTTCAGAGCCACTATATTAATACTAGGTGTCTCCCAAGGTGGGATTATGATTGGCATATTTATTTTGTTCAACTTTAATTTTCTAATTTTCAAGTATTGGAAAAACAGCGATTTAAATACTTTTATGTTTTGAGCTCATTAATTTTGGTGTTTCAAATCCTGAAACAATCACAACCCTGAAAAGTAAATATTGGCCAGATATGTACCTGGAATAGTTTCTCTGTAATTCAGCCAGGACATTCTCCCTCCCTCTCTGCCTCATTCCCAAGGAGACGTTGTATTTTGGACTTGCAAGATTCAAGGAAACGTATTGAGCCTTGTTTACTCAGCAGCATTTTCCAAGCTTAAATATTACTTGTGATATTGTTACACATGCCAGATTGGAACGTAGTACCCATGTGTTCAGAGAAGAATTCAGGACCATGGACAGGGGCTTCTCTTGCACTCACACCCCATTCACTTCAGGCTCCCCTCAAACAGTAGGTCTTCTCACACCTTTTGAAGTTAAAAGACCCCCATTTAAGTTCTCACAGTTTTCCCTCAGAGATTGTATCTTGAGAGATTGGTCCAAATTGGCATGATTAGTTTAAACATTTTTTTTTTGTGTGTGTATCGAACTGGGGATTGAACCCAATGGTGTTCTACTTTTGAGCTACACCCCCAGCCCTTTTAGTTTTTGTTTTGAAACAGGGTCTCACTAGGTTGCTGAGAGTCTCAGTAAGTTATTGAGGTTGGTCTTGAACCTGAGATACTCTTGTCTCAACCTCCCAAGTACTGGGATTACAGGTATGCACCAACATGCCCAGCTTAGCTACTCATCCTATTTTAAATGGTCTTGCTCTGTTGTCTGAAGATTTGTTGAATCCCTCTTGCTGTGATGTATATGCTGATAAAGGCATGGCCTGGGACAGAGCCTGGTAGTCTATGACTGGAGCCATCTCTTCAAGTAACACTGGTAGCTAGTTAGTGACCAACAGAGACGTATGTGGGGCATTCTGGAGACCTAAACTGTGCGGGGATCAGAGCAAAGCTTCTTCAATCTCACTTGTTTGGTCATCTTATCTTTTAGGAAAGACCAGAACAGCCTGCTCTAAAAAGCATTTATGGGCTAAAAGGATTGTTAATTCAAAGCTTATTAAAACCATATGTAGCTGCAAGTCTCATATGCGCTCCAAGACAAAATAAACTGCAATTCTCTGCTGATTTCTCTTGCATCATGCTACTGCCTTACGGTGAGGGGAGCCATGTATGGCTGTGCTAATTACTAGGACCATATCTGCAGGAAAATCAGCCTGGGTTATTAAAAGTGCCTCTTGTGCTACTGCTGGAGCTCTCTTCTTCTGGATGGCCATCTCAGTACCTGTCGATGTTTGAGTAGCAAGGCTGCTCACACATATTTTTAGATTTCCCTTTCACCAGGCAGTCTTCAAACACATTCCCTCAGCCGAGCCCATTGCTGCATCTGAGGAAGGATCCCACGATTGGCCAGACGTGGCTCCGGCTCTCTAGGCCCTTTCTGCAGTATACATTCCCCAGATGGTTACCACATTTCTAGCATGCTTACTTAATATCTGTTCTGCGTGTGTGTGTGTGTGTGTGTGTGTGTGTGTGTGTGTGTGTTGTGTGCATGTGTGTTTGGTGTTAGGGATGGAACCCAGGGCCTCCAACATGCTAGGCAAGCACTCTACCACTGAGCCACAAGCCTATCCCTAATATATTCTGGTTAAACAAATATCTGTGGCACTGTACCAGGTGCAGCAAGCTTGGAAATAAGACAGGTGGCCACTGCGCTTTCTAGGATAACTTCTGTTTTAGTCCTCTTTTCTGTCTCTGTGACCAAGATACTTGACATGAACAACAGAGGAGGAGAAGTTTATTTGGCCCATGGTTTCAGAGGTCCATAGCTGGCTGACTCCAAGGCAGACATGACGGCAGCACCATGCTGCAGAGGAAAGCTAAATCTAACACAATGGCGGCTGGAAGCAGAAAGCCAGACAGGAACTGACTGGGGACCATCTAGTCCCCAAAGGCTGCAAGCCCAGCAACCTACCTACTCCAGTAACACCCACCCGCCTAAGTTACCACCACATAAATCTGTTCATATTATGAATCCTTCAGCAGATTTATCCACTGATGAGACACGAGAGCCCTGGTTCTGGACATTTTTGCATTAACAACATGTGAGCCCTTCAGGGGACATTTTGTGTTCAAACCCTAACACCTTCAGACTGTAAGATGTCCCTCGCCTCCCATGTTCTTTGCCTGAAGTCTTTGTAATGGGAATATTAAGTTGCAGAATTAGGTTTCACCTCAAAGACACTCCTATAGTGTGGAAACTTGGGATAATAGGCAAAGCGACTTTTGCTATAGTGCTGGACACACTGGCTTCGCTGCCAGGGACACTGTTATTATCTGGAGACACAGCCAGGCCACATGCCAGGGGCCACTGCAGACGCCTTCAGTGGTTATCTGCCCCATGAGATGACTCAAAGGAAATCAAAGAATGGGCCCAGGGCACCCAGGTAGGCAGTCAGAGGTGGCATCTGGATGCACCTGCCAGCCCAGGTGTTTAGTGAGTTCAGTGTCCTTTGATGTCCTAACCTGAAGTACATCATGTAAAAATCATGCAGTACACTCTGCCCCATGCTCCTCTGTGTGCCCGAGAAGGAGCACAGTCTTCCCAGGTGTGAGAGTTTGGTCTGGAAGTCTTCGATCCAGGCTCTGCGAGGCGGCCCCACCTGCACTGACCTGTGCTTTCCTGCCCAGTTCTGTCTCAGTGCTGTGGTCTCGGGAGGAGGTGCAGCAGGTGCTGCCCAGCTGCCCCACCCTTGGCACCTCTCTCCAGACACACTACAGCGCAAGCGTCCCCACTCTCTCTGTCGGCAGCACTGCCCTCTGCTCCTGCCCTGGTTAGCCACGGCCAGTGCTGCCTTCCTTCCACATGTGACCCAAGGAGCCCGAGTTCTGACCCCTGGGGCCTCAGTCACGTAGCTCTGCCTGTCTTTAGGTCTGTACTCTGCTCCTGGGGCTTCCTATCACAGTGGGGTGAGGGGTTAATTTTAGGTGTCAGCTCAGCTAGGCCACTGTGCCCAGATATTTGGTTAAACACCAGTCTAGACGTTGCTGTGAAGGTATTTTTTTTGAGAGAGAGATTAACATTTAAGTCAGTTGGTTTTCAGTAGAGCAGATGACCCTCCATAATGTAGTGGGCTCAGCTAATCCATTGAAAGCCTTCAGAGAAAAGATTAGGATCCCTTGAGGAGGAAGGAGTTCTTTTTCCAGACTGTCTTAAGCCATAGCTTTGGCTCTTCCTGGGCCTCCAGCCTGCCAGCCGCCCTACAGATTTTCAGACTCATCAGTTCCACAATCGCACAATCCAATTCCTTAACATAAATCTCTTTCTATATATACCCACATCCTGTTGGTTCTGCTTCTCTGTAAAGCCCTAATATAGTAGAAAAATGCTCATTGGACTGTTTGAGCTTCATGTCAGTCAGCTTTCCAGGACTGTAACAAATACCTGAGATAATTCAACTCATAAGGAGGAAAGGTTTAGTTTGGCTCACTCTTTGAAGGTTTCAGTCTGTATTCAGTTGGCCTGTTTGGGGGACTGTGGCGAGGCAGTACGCCATGGTAGGGAGCACAAGGCAAAGCAATCTGCTCATGCCTAGGCAGCCAGAAAGCAGAGAGGGAGAAAGAGGAGGGGCTGGAGTGCCACTTGCCCTCCAAGGGCACACCCCCAGTGACCAATCTTCCTTTCACTAGGCCACAATTCTTAGAGTTTCCCTCACCTCTCAATAGTGCCACAGCTGGAGACCAAGCCTTCCTTCAATGCACGGAACTTTGGTGCCAGTCAAGATTCAGGTGTCAAGCTGGGCGTGGTGGTGCATGCTTGTAATCCCAGCATTTGGGAGGCTGAGACCGGAGGATCTGAGTTCGCAGCCAGCCTCAGCTACCTAGTGAGGCACTCTGCAACTTAGTGAGACCCTGTTTCAAAATAAGGAATAAAAAATAGGGCTGGGGGTATAGCTCGGAGGTAGAATGCCCCTGAGTTCAACAGATGAGTGGATTAAAAAGTATGGAATATCCACACAATGGAGTTCTACTCAGCAATAAAGAAGAACAAAATTATATCATTTGCAAGAAAATGGAAGGACCCAGAGAACATTATGTTAAGTGAAATTAGCCAGTCACAGAAAGTGAAGGGTCATAGCTGGGTGTGGTGGAGCATGTTTGTAATTCTAGTACTTGGGAGGCTGAGACAGGAGGATCGCAGGTTCGCGGGCAGCCTCAGCTACTTAAAGTGGCCCTCTGAAACTTAGTGAAATTCTGTTTCAAAATAAAGAACAAAAAAAATAGGGCTGAGTGTATAGCTCAGAGGTAGAATGTCCCTGGGTTCAATCCCCAGTACAACAAAGAAAGAAAGAAAGAAAGAAGGAAAGAAGGAAAGAAGGAAAGAAAAAGTGAAGGGTCATATGTGTTCTCTAATATATGCAGAAGCTAGGGAGTAATGGGGATATACAAGAGGAACTCCAGATAATGGAGGAGAAACCTCAGTGGAGCCAGGGAGATGGTCTAAGGGAAGGGTCGGGGGAAGAGTGAGGTTCACTGAAGGAATTACTACCATCGGCTATGTGTACATACGTGAAAATACCAATGTCAGTCTCAGTACTCTGTATGGGGGAGGGAGGGAGCGGGAGGGGGCGCACCAAGTGCTGTGTGCATGCGTGTCACTGTCAACAGGATTTACATTATGATGTGAGACTATAATGCACCAATAAAAACATATAAAAAAAAGAGTCACACCATAGTGAATCTCTCAGTTCTTCACCAGATTGGGTGACCCTCAAGGAAACGGCATCATCTTATTTGTTCTGGAACCGTAAGACGTGGCAGTGGCGATAATAGGTATGCCAATGGATGAATGAAGAAGGGATGCATGCAGACTGTGTACCGAGGCTCGGCTGTTCCTGGGGCACAGCCAAGACTTCTTGAAGAATGGAGCTGGAATATTTAACATCCAGATGCCCTTGAATTTCCATGAATTGATTTCCCAGCACAAAGTCAGACCTTGGCCATGGCCCTATGCCCCACCCCATGGCCCTGGGCAGCAGGGACCTGACCCTTGCTGATGTCCTCTGCCCTCAGTTGGGACCGGCTTTCCCTCCTTGGAAGTGACGTCCTCTCAGCTCACTGTCAGATGAAGATCACAGGAAACCACTGCTTTGGATAAGGCTCCTAACTGGGCCCCAACAGACCACGTGAGGAGATCAAAACGTTGTCACTCATGCTGAAGTTCCAGTTATGGAACGGAAACCAAGTTGTCGCCTGACCTTTCAAGAAGGCAGGAGAAGTGAGATAGCAACAAATTTCTGGAACAGACCAGTTTCAGTTGGCATCATGACAAAGTCCCCTCTGCCTTAATCTTTACAAGAAGGAACCTGGGACCTAATGTGACCTTGTGACCAGTCATTTTCTCATTTTTCTGTCTTCCTGACCTCACCTTATGAGGAAAGTGACTTTTAAAAGATCACCCCACTTTTTGCTCCTGGTTTCTGGGTTTTCCAGCCTTTCTCTGTCTATACAGTCAACCTCTCCCACTCAGGTCACCAGAACATTTATTCTATTTTATAGAGTGAAGTGAGGCTCACTTCCAGAGTAAAAACTAAGGCCAATTAAGATCCTTAAGCAAATTGTGGTAGTTTCGGCCTTACGATGTGCAGATGCCTCCCAGCTACACCCACTTGCACACTCATGCACTCACACATCAGTGCACGATGCACACTCTCACACATATTCACGCAACTTACACTCCCACACCTGTACACACTCACCTGCTTTCATTCACATGCAGACTCACTCCCATGCACATGCATTCATACTCCCACACAATGCACACAAATGCATGCACCATCACAGACTCACATGTTCACGTGTCCACATGTACCTGGGCCCTCCTCTCTGTACCCTCCGGATGGATTGCTCCAGGCCCTGCGTGGGGCACATCTGCTCCCACGGGACGTACTACTTCAGCAGGGAAAGGTGAGGCTGGGCTCACCTTGGTCTGGGAACCAAAAGCAGGAAGACAAGTGTATGTTCTATTTTTTTTTTTTATGGTACTGGGGATTGAGCCAGGGGCATTCTACCTCCTAGCTATACCCCCAGTCCTATTTTTTATCCTTTATTTTGAAACAAGGTCTCACTAAGTTGCGAAGGTCCTCACCTGAGATCCTCCTGTCTCAGCCTCCCAAGTACTGGAATTTTAAGTATGCATCACCACACCTGACTTTGACAAGGGAATGTTCTGAGGCTCCTCTTGCCGAACTCAGAAGCCCCTTCCTGGTGCAGCCATGCTGGCCCCTTCCTGCCCCATTAGGTGCCCTGGCCGTCTCTGCCCACAGCTCTGCCCTCTGCTTCCTCTGTCGAGGACAGAGCCTTTCCTGGGTCCACCGCCCCTGCTGAGACCATGGCTCACAGAACAGCCTCCTCTGCTCTAGTTCCTTTGTGCCTCTCTGAGTAAGGGGTCAGGGCCCTTGGGAATGCCCTTGTCCAAACATCCGGTCAGGGCTGCAGTGGGATCTGGGGAGCCAGGCCCACAGTTAGGGTGGCGCCCCTGGCCCTCCGGTGGAGGGACTGCAGAGCACGGATTCTGCTTACTACCATGTTTTCCCATTTCATTTCATCTTCATACGAGTCTTGTGTGATTGATATAAGAAAAAACTGAGGGATTAAAAGAACTTTTGAGAAAATTATACTGTGACGTATGTGGACTGAACTCAGCCCTCAAACCTCCTCTCCACGCTGTAGTTTCCCTCAGTCATTGTTACCAAGTCCCATCTCCACTCGCATTCACATTTGAATAACCTGTGTGGACCTTGTCATTGGTCCAAAGCCGCATGTTTCATTAAATCTCTCAGGAACAACATTGTGAAGCAGACGGACCATCTGCCACATGGTGATCGCTGCATCTGACCCCCCTGTGATCAGAGTTAGAGTTTTACGAAAGATGGGGACTGGCGTGGTGGCCCATGCCTGTAAACCCAGTACTTGGGAGTTCAGGGGTTCAAGGTTAGCTACAGCAACTTAATGAAACCCTGTTTCAATGTAAAAAATAAAATAGGGCTGAGAGGTTAGAAAGTCCCGGGTTCAATGACCTACCCTTACCCATTAGAAAACAGATAACAAAATGCAGGTTCAATGACATTCCAAAAGAATGATCTCAGTTACTTTTCTCCCATCAGCTCGTTCAGCCCAAGCGGCTCATTCTTATCCAAGGGTTCTTGGCTTAGCATCCTGCTCTCATGAATACATCTGCTTCTGGCTTGGAGAGTCCTGGAAATCTTGATTTGGCCCTGGGTACAATCTGAAAATTGTCTAAGCCTAACTTGCAATCTTGGAATCTGTGTAGTTAACTTTGCAGTTCTGAAACCAAGCTGGCTTGTTGAAGATCTCATTTCTTAGCCTGTTATTTGGAGCAGATCCTTCAGGAAATCACAGTTAGAAAGCAGGCATTGTTGATCACAGCGATGTACTTATTTTTCAGTAACTGATAGCATGAAAATGGAGGGAAGTCTATATTTCTATAAAGTCCATATTAGAGTACAATACGTAATTATTTCATGTGAATTTAGTCAGTGTTATCTCTGCAGTTAAGAATATACTTTCTGATTTTTGGTACCTCTCTGGAATGTCACAGGAATGGCTCTAAATAATCAAAAAATTCAAAATGTTTTATTTTTCTGAATTTAGTGTTTGTCTTAGGCAGGCAAAAATCAAAAGAATTGTCAGAGATTTGACCACTTAATGCAGTGGGTGCCTAAAGAACACTAGAGTTTGGCTACCTATTAAGCAGGACCACATAGATAGTTTTAAATAAACACTGGTGGTAATCATGTGACTGTAGGAGCCTGAGTCTCAGGGGTGACTTCCCTCCCATGTTCTGTTTAGAATGAAAGACACAAAAGTCACCCAAAGTCAGACATATCCCTGGGACCTAAGGAATATCTGCCATCTGATAGTTTATAGAAGAAACTTTTATTCCCACAAGTTAAAATCAGACAAAATGCTCCAAGCTGGTCATCTTAACAGAAAGAAAATCTAATTTCTAGTTTTTCAGTAACATGGTATCTGGCAGTAAATGATTCGCAGGTTCCCTTTTCAAACCTCATTTTATAAGTGGGGTGATGAACTAGACCAATGGATGCAGTTGCCGAGAGCAGCATGAACTCACGTTCAGCCCAATTACAAATGCACCTCCAGATGTACAGACATAGACACGTGCAGACAAATACTAGGCGCACTTATAGAGCTGTGTGAATGGGTCAGTACATCCAAGTTTCCTAGCTCTGTCTTCTGAAAGGGCGTGGGAGCCAAGAGACCCCAGTAGCACCAAGCACACCCAGCGCCCAGGTCTTGGTTTCCAAGATGATGCTCTACTAAAAGGAGCCAGAGGTCTTGGAAAATTGGCTGATTCCAAAGCTGGAAAGAGAATATGCCGGTGGAACCTGGAGCACCCTGGTGCCAGAAAGGAAGAGAATGCAGAAAACCACAAACAAATGACAAATGATATCGAAGGGAACACAGTGACCAACTGAGGCACCCAAGGTTCAAAGTTGGGAGCATTTGAGCCAGAAAATTAATAAAGTAGTATTGGGCTATGGCCCAAAGCATAAGTAAATATCCACAAATCCACAATGATTTAAATAACAGGAAGAGGCTGAGTGTGGTGGTATATGCCTGTAATCCCAGTACCTGGGAGGCTGAGGCAGGAGGATTTCGGGTTCAAGGCAATTTAGTGAGACCTTGTTTCAAAATAAAAAAGTAAAAAAGGGCTGAGGGTATAGATCAGAGATAAATGCCCCTGGTTCAATCTCTCTAACACACAAAAAAAAAAAAAAGGAGGAAAAGGAGGAGGAAGAGGAGGAGGAGGAAGAGGAGAAGGAAAAGAAGAAGAAGAAGAAGAAGAAGAAGAAGAAGAAGAAGAAGAAGAAGAAGAAGAAGAAGAAGAAAAGAAAAGAACAGACAAATCCATATCCAAAATAATTCATATAGATACTCCACCTTGGGGAGGCAAAGCCTCTCTATTCCTCGGGCATTCACCTTGCATGGTGAATTTCTTCCAGAGTACTCTCTGGAAAGGGGAAACAGGAAATAATTCTATAGTGGGGAAACTGGCAAACATCCCCAGCCAGGTGCTCAAGGTCAACCTCAGTGATGTCATGGTGACAGTAGGCACCAGGATCTCACAAGATGACAATGGCATCTATCTCTGTAGTCTTCCGAAATAACCTCAGTCTAATCACAAGAAAACGTGGGACAGATCCCACCTGAGGGGCATTCTATGAAATACCTGCCCACACTCCTCAGAACTGTCAAGGTCATTAAAGACGTGGAAGGTTGGGGAAACTGCCACAGCCTAGAGGAGCCCGAGAGGTGACCGATAACTGATGCCAGCCAAGAGGATGCCTGACGGAATGTGGATCCTGAAGAGGACCTTAGGGCTGGGCTGGAGCACACGGAACCCCAAACTCAGCCCCAGGTCCGTGCTACCGTGCAGCACAGTCTTGCAAGGCCTGGAGTCCAAGCGTCCAACACCAACTTAACATGTGTGTGCATGTTTCACACGGTGAGGGTAACAAGGACACAGTGACCAGAGCAATATCTGGTGCATGGGCACAACAGTCAACCCCACCTCCCCCAACCCCACCCAGTGAACTGAGAGTCGAATTTCGATCAAGCCTTCCTTCCTGAGCTCTGCCCAGCCGTGGAAGACCGTGGAAGACCACCTGCTTGGCTGGGTGGGGAGGGTGCTTGTTTTTAAAACCACATGTGTGCAGAACAACTAAACACAAAGAAATTTTCTGGAATGAGAGAGTTAGGAGGATACCTCCCCATTCTTCCCCCTAGGGACAGAACCTCCACCAAAAACAGGAACCATCCCAGGGCCATGTGAATACTCAGGAGGGTTTGCATCAAACTCAGAGGCAACTGCAGCCGAATCTCAGTGAGGCTCATCTGGACACACCAGCGCATGTGGCACTTGGTGGTTGGCCTCAGCTAGGGCCAAGTGACTCGGCCTTCAGCCTTACGGGCAGACCCAGGGAGGGTGTGGGTCTGCAGGTCTGCAGCGTAAGTCAGCATGCTTCCGGAGTCAACAGAGGATCTTTAAATGTGGTTTTTCAAAAAAGTAACTTTTCTGGTTGTTTAAAAAAAATCATTTAGTTATCTTAAAGGAGAAGCTCCCTCATTACTCATCGCTTTAAAAAGTGTCTTAGCCGCCTCTTTATTAATTCTTTCAGATGTATTTTCAAGTCAATGTTTCTAGTTCAAAAGAATCCCACTGGGATGAAACTACATGGAATCTCTATGCTAATTCAGAAAGGATGTGCATCTTCACGGGAGTTGCTCATCCAGACACACAATGCTGCCCTGCGCGCCGGTCGCAGTGTTAACACAAGGTTTTCGGGGAAGATAAGACTTAAATGAAGATTTGAAGGTGTCTGTGTTACTTCATTGCAGAGAGCAGCATTTTCTTGGACTTTGTTTCCAATCAAAATGGAATTGAGGGCCTTTATGTCATTCATTATGAGATTTTAGCTTGCTCTTGCTATTGTCGTATAAGTTTTTTTTTTTAAAGCATCTTCTAATTCTCTATTTCTTAGAAGAAGGTGCCATTGCATTTTATTTGCTGTTTTGTTTTGCCATGAGCAGAAGGCAGACAATGAATGTGGCATGAAGGATGACCCTCAGCCCCAACTCGCAAAGCTGCAGCTGGCCTGGACCGAGCACATTGCTGCTGGCCTCGGGTCCTCGCTCAGCTCTGGGCACAGCCAGGCAGAGCCACCTGGAGCCCAGGCATAAGGCCTAACTGCAGAGGTGGGCATAACCTTGTCTTCAAAGTTCACCACAGGGAGAGGCGTTTGGCGTGTTTTCTATACCTTAGAAAGACAAGCCAGCACAGCTGGCTTCTATGTGAAAAGCCCCACCCCATCCCCAAAGGATGGTAGCAGAGGGAGCGCCCTGACGCTGGGGCTGGCAAGGAGCTGCCATGTGTCTGGGCTTGGGGCGGGGGTTGCACAGCTCGGTAGCAGCCAGCAATCTCTGGTCACGTTCTGGGAGCGCAGAACTGGCCCAGGAAGGCGCAGTCTTCTGTGGCTCCTCTGTCTTTTTTTCTACCTGCCCCACTGGCTGCACGTTCCCTTTCCAGGGCTGGGGAACATCTAGCTCCCCATCTGCTCAACTCAGGGTGCAGAATAGCTGCTGCTCCAGATGGCTGATCCACCAGCCCAGCCTTCCTCCACCCTCTCTGATCAACCATGCCAGCCTCCAGGCCCAACTGAGATGCAGTCTCCGCACACGGCTAGGGAGGCTCTGGCGTCTGCGCCTGCCCCCAGCAAAGCTATTAGTTCACCATTCCATGTGCTACTAACTGGCCACTTCATCTTCTTTTTTTGTCTGATGTGGGGTGGAAGGAGATGAGTCTAAACTTCTCCTGTTTAAAAAATGATGAAAAATGGCCGGGCGTGGTGGCGCACGCTTAGAATCCCAGTACTTGGGAGGCTGAGACCGGAGGGTCTGGGTTCTCGGCCAGCTTTAGCTACTTAGTGAGGCCCTCTGCAACTTAGTGAGACTCCGTTTCAAAATAAAGAATAAAAAATAAGCCAGGCGTGGTGGCACATGCTTGTAATCCTAGTACTTGGGAGGCTGAGACCAGAGGATCCGGGTTCGCAGCCAGCCTCAGCTACTTAGTGAGGCCCTGTCTCAAAAATAAAGAATAAAAAATAGGGCTGGGGATGTAGCTCTGGAGAACAGGGTAGGAGAAACTTAGACACAGACATATAGTCATGTGCTATCTAGGTGTCTCCTCCCCGGACGCTTTACAAAAATCCCTGGAAGTGCACGTGGTCTTGCTCTTCACAGATGGTCTAATGGGAGTTCAGAGCATTTGCAGCCGGCCTGGGACTGCAACCAGGTGCTTCACGATGCCAGAGCCCGCTTCTCTCTACTCGAAGTGCGATGCTGCTTTTGAACAAAAGGAACCTTAACGGGAAGGCATGCTACGGTTTGAATGTGGTCTGTTCCTGCCAACTCATGTAGAAGCTTCATCCTCAAATGCATTAATAGTATCGAGGGTGGAAAACTAATCTGTCTGTGGTATTTAGAGGTGGGGGCTTTGGAAAGTGATAAGAATTAGATTAGGTCATTGGGGTAGAGCCCCCCCCCCCAGATTGAAGTCTGGAGGATTTATATAGGGAGAAGGAGAAAGGCCCCAAAGACATGCACTCTTGCTGCAAGGTGATGTAGCTCCAGACCCTCGCCAGAGCCAGTACCATGGTCTCCAAAACTATGGGCTAAAAAACCCTCTTTTTTTTTTTTTTTTTTGTGATACTGGGGATTGAACCCAGGAGCATTTTATCTCTGAGCCACACCTCCAGTCCTATTTTTTATTCTTTATTTTGAAATAGGGTCTCACTAAGTTGCGGAGAGCCTCACCAAGTAGCTGAGGCTGGCCACGAACCTGGATCCTCTGGTCTCAGCCTCCCAAGTACTGGGATTACAAGTGTGTGCCACCAAGCCTGGCAAAAAAAAAAAAAAAAAAAAAAAAACCCTCTTTATAATATAGCTGTCTCAGGTATTTCACCAGAGTAATGAAAATGAACGAACACAGGTGGGAACACACAGAAAATACCAGGGGAAAGGCCAAGATTCTTAGGTAAGGTGTTTTAAAAGAATCGTCTACATGCAATGTGGGTACAAGCCTGTGGGAACAGGGATGCCGCGCCCCACCAGACGAGATCTGTATAAAGCACATTCCATAAAAAGATCAGGGTGTTTTCCCAGAGTCAACCGAGTGTGCAAATGAATTTTCATGAGGCTTCGGCATCAAAGGCTGTGCCTGCAACTTACCAGGACTCCATTAAGCATCACAAACATCTCATGTCTCATTAAATACAAAGCGATTTCTACCAGTTGGCCTTTGATTTAGTATCTGTGCTTTGGGTTTGCAGTGGGCCAGCCGGCCTTTTTATTCTCATCCTCTTCAGCATAATTTTTCTTTGGCAAAATTGTGCAGAGTCAGGAAGCAGGGATAGGGCCAGTTAGCTTCTTGGGATGGGCACAGACATCTTGGTGGAACTGCCCTGGCCTTGGAGGCCCTGGGGACACATGGACGGGGCAGAGGGACAGCCAGTGAGGACTAGAGAGGGGCTGGGGACTGTCTGGGTCGCCTGCCCAGTAGGTGGCTCTTGTAAGCAGAAGGCATGGGAAGCCAGTATCTTCGGGAGCCGCCCCTCCTCTCCTGCTCACTCCTGAATGGGACCAGACACATATAGCAGCGTCTGTGTTTCTATTTGTAAAGATCTTTGGTAAGCTTCTTGCGATGCAGACTGTGTCTGGCACATCTGGATGGGCCTCACAGAACCCTCTGAGCTGATAGGAGAACCAAGTGTTTGCCCAGGATCATTTTGCTGCATTTAAAAAAAAAAAAGAAGACAAACCATAAGCTGAATGTTAATGATATAGAAGTGCAGAGTCGGAGAGAACATGAGACATAGTCTGGGTAAATTCCCTCGTCTTATTCCTTATTCAAATATTATTTCCCAGACGGTCTTTTTTTATGTGTTATGTGCATTTCCTGGGGCTGGCCTAAAAGTGTACCACAAAAACTGGATGTCTTAAAAGAACAGGAACTCATTTCCTGTCCTGGGGGCCAGAAGTGCAGGATGAAGGTGTGTGTGTGTGTGTGTGTGTGTGTGTGTGTGTGTGTGTGTGTAGGGGGGTGTGCCTCCCTGAAGGCTCCAGCGTCCCCTCCTTCAGTTTCTGGCAGATGCCAGCACTCTCGTGCTCCTCAGCTTGTGGATGCACAGCTCCAATCTGCCCCCATCATCACTCGACCCTTGGCCCTGCCCTGTGAGGCTCCAAATCTCTCCTTTTTTTTTTTAACTTAAAAAAAACCAGCCGGGCGTGGTAGCGCATGCTTGTAATCCCAGCATTTGGGAGTCTGAGACCGGAGGATCCGGGTTCTCAGCCAGCCTCAGCTACTTAGTGAGGCACCCCGCAACTTAGTGAGACCCTGTTTCAAAATAAAGAATAAAAAAATAGGGCTGGGGGTGTAGCCCTTGGAGTTCAATCCCCAGTACCGAAAAAAAAATTAATAGCTGGGCCTGGTGGTGCACACTTGTAATCCCAGTACTTGGGAGGCTGAGACAGGAGGATCCGGGTTCGAGGCCAGCCTCAGCTACCTAGTGAGGCATGCCACAACTTAGTGAGACCCTGTTTCAAAATAAGGAATAATAAATAGGGCTGGGGGTGTAGCTCAGAGGTAGAATGCACCTGGGTTCAATCCCCAGTTCCGCAAAAAAAAAAAAAAAAAAAAAAAAATGAGTGCATTGTAGTCATACATCTTGATGAGGTCCAGGTTGGCTCACTCTCCTTAAAGTGGCCTCATCTTGATCACACCTGCGATGATTCCATTTCCAAAGTCACAAGCACAGGGATTAGGATTCGACATACCTTTTGGGAAGGACACAATTAATCCCTCAATACACATTTTTACATAATTTTTGATCATACTTTTGAGACAAATTGCACTTGCAATTTCCACACTTGAATACATTTTCTTTATTGCTTCTTATTGTGAGTGACTACTTTTGGTGCTTCACCATGCTCTGCGGCACATGTGTGTATAGTGTGTGCAGCACACGTGTGTATGGTATATACTGATATGTGCACATGCATGGGGCATGTGGTTTAGAGTGCACATATGTGGTTGAGCATGTGAGTCAGCTTTCTGCTACTGTGACAAACTACCTGAGGTAATCATCTTATGAGCAGAGGGTTGTTTTGGCTCACAGTTTCAGGGGCTTTAGCCCAGGGTCTCTTGGCCCCATTGCTTTGGGTCTGTGATGAGGCAGAGCACTGTGCAGGAGCTCGTGGAAGAGGATGTCTGTTCACCTCATGGCAGCCAAGAAGAGGAGAGAGAGAGAGAGAGAGAGAGAGAGAGAGAGAGAGGGGTAGGCCTGCAATCCTGATGTCCCTTTCAAGGATCTAACTTCCTTCCACTAAGCTGCATGCCCTAAGGTTCCACCACCTTCAGTAGCATTGTGGGTCTTTGGGGGACACTTCAGATCCACACTAAGCAGCCAGTGTGCACGTGTGTGTGAGGTAAGATGTCTTCATGTGCAAAATCTGTGTCTGTTTACGCCTCTCCCTGGTGGCACACTTCCTCATTACAGAACGCCAGGATCTCATCCAGTCTTTTCCAAGCTCTGGGATGTGAGAAGGTGCAGATGACACCTTGTTTCCCAAGGACAGAAAATGAGACTCAGAGAACAAATAGTGGCTTGAGAACATTCGGCTAGTGAGTGACAAGACCAGGACCTGCAAACCCCGCTGCTCTGGAGCCCAACTGTCATCTCTGTTCATCCTGAGGGCAGGAAACAGGATGGGAATAAGCTCAGAGACACTCATCACGTCCCTCTCGCCTGGACACAGCATATAGATAGGCCCGTGGCTTCCACCCCCGGATTTCCCTGCAACAAACACCGAGCATCCAGTCTGCAACCAGCTCCCGATGCTACACAGGGTCTCCAAATGTCCGCATGGATGACCAGCTCGTCCAGAAGCAGTCTATGTGGACGTCATGGTCATCTGGCACCTTCAAGTCACAGATTCTGCTTCAGCGTGTCCCCCCAACCCCCCAGCCCCAAGGATCCTCCATGTGGCCCAAAAGCTCCCTGAGAAGAAGGTCCCTGAGCCCTGAGATACGAGAGGGACAGAGATGGAAGGATCTGCTCTCACAAGCCTGCAGCCAGGGAGGATGTTTGTGAGGGCCCCAAGAACATTCCAGTACATTCTAGGTCCGGCTTCTCCCTGGTCATATCAAGCCGCCTGGACATGGCCATCATTCAGGCTGATCCTGAACACAATGAGTGGCTGTGTTGTCCTTGTCCTTAGGTCCCAGAGAAGTGGAAGACTCCAGCTTGCTAAATCTCACAAAAGGGACTGACCCAGTGCTGCTGCCTCTGGAACCAACCTCATGGTTTCTAACAAATACATTTTCACATTTGGTATTAACGAGGACTTCAGAAACCTACTGACTTAAAGGAGTTTAAGGCAGAGCATTAGCATCCATCCTGCATTGAGCCAGGGTGGCCATGGTCAGAGAGTGCCAGGCTCGGAGCCTGCGGAGCCATGACCACACCCGCATCCCAGGCTAAGCCGCCAAGAGGCGCAGTGACTCTGTAGGGCTCCAGGATTGCTGCTCCAACTGCATCCAGCGCCAGGCACGGCAGCGCCACCCTTGCTGGAATGTTCACCTTACAGAACCTGCATCTCCCAGTTGGCAGTTCCAGGGACTCATGCCCGTCATCCACCTGCAGGGCAGCTGTGCCGGGAGAACTGTGCATCTGATGCCGAAGGACCTAGGGCCCCCTGAAGGGTGACTGGCAACATTTTCTGCAGGGTCCTTCCCCTCGCGCCAGCAACAGTCCTGACCAGAGAGAAAGTACGAATTTCTGGTGGTGCCCGTGGGGTCTTGGTGTCTTGGAACAAGTAGCTCCCACCCATTGGGACTGGGAAGGCACCGGGTACACAGGGACCTCATTACCTCACTCACAGCCCTTCAGACTGAATGGGGAGCTCGGTGTCCTGGGCCCGGTCCTGCTGTTCCTGAGGGAAGGCCCTTTCTAGCCCGGGGGGTAGGGATCAGTGAGCTGACCCTAAGCCCCAGCCCCTGGGGTTAGAGTACTGCTCCCTTCATTCTAAGCATCCCTCCTTTCCTAGCTCCCACTAGAATGAAGGAATAAAGGCAGAACACTTGGGCGAGGTGGCGCCAGGAGGGTTTGACCTGGACAAGGGCAGACGGTCACTCTGGCTGCTCCAACAGCTACGGGGCCAGGGCTGCATGTCTTCCTGTGTGTCATGGGGTGTGACTGGGGCCAGGAGCCAGCCACACAGCTGTGGACCTCGGGTGGGGGTTGGTGGAGGACAGCGGGTGGGGGGGTCCCCACGAGCTGTGGAGCCCTGCGGCCACACAGATGAAGAGGAGGAGCTGGGAACGACATCACCTTCATGAACTGGACCCTGGTGGCTGGGGTGGAAGACCTTCGTGAGGTGGCCAGCCCTGAGCAGCAGAGTGGAGAGGTGCTCGGCCTCAGTCCCTGGAAAGAAAAGGCTCTCATCCTGGGGGCCGGCCCAGAGACGCTGCACAGAGCGGGGCGGCTGTCTGTCTGCAGAGCTCGGCTGCAGGCTAGACTTCTACAAGAGACACAGGCAGCTCTCTCATTAACCTCATTGTTTATTTCTATAGCAACAGAAACGGCTCCAAAAATTAAGATAATGATCCAACATAATTGGTGGAGCCGTGCTGCGGCTTCAGGAATTTTTTTTAAAAATGTATGTCTTGTTGTTTATTATTCCCTGTGGGCCCTTAATTACCCTGTGCTGGTGACACCAACTAGGAGAATCCGGAGCGTTCCAAATCACCTAATTAATTCCTCTTTTGTTGGATGTGGTGAGAAGCAATTACACTGTCCTAGCCAGCAACCTCCTCGCAGATCATTTCTGCTGCGGTGAGTGTAGAAGAGTTTCTCTGGGGCCTGATTTAGGATGAGAAGGACCATGTTTGAGGATATGAGCACTTTCAACTTTACTAAGTCAGCACTTGAGGCTATTAGTTTCCACCTCAGTAGTATTTTAACTGTGTTCTACAAATTACGATAAGCGATATTCTCATTATCCTGCGGTTCTAAGTATTTTCTTGCTTCCATTATGATTGCTTTTTTTTTATCTGTGAATTCTCTGCATGTTGTATGAGGTTTGATTTCCAAACATGTGGCGTTTTGTTTCTCATTTTAAGCTTGCTATCAGTTCTTAATTGAATGGCGGTCACCATTTACCACTTGACATTCATCGAAGTTAGCAAACCCTTAACAGGAATGTTACTGTCTAATTGCGGGGTGTGCTGTTCTATAATGACTCATTAGGTCTAGAATGTTAATTTTGTTGTTCAAGTCTTATATATATATTCCTACTGAATTTTTGGCCTGTTTGATCTATGCATTAGTGAAAATGTGGTTTAAATATTTCATTGTGATACTACTGCATTTGTCAAACGTTCCTAGTCCTCTGGCAATTTCTACTTTGTACAATTTGAGGCTACTTGATTAGCCACTTACCAACTTAGGAATGTTAGCTCTTTCTCTTCTGGTTAGTATTCATCTGCTGTACATTTTTCCTGCCCTTAAACCCAGGGGCATTCTACTTCTGAGCTACAACCCCAGCCCTATTTTTATTCTTTATTTTGAAACAGGGTCTTGTTAGGTTGTGGAATGCCTCACTAAGTAGCTGAGGCTGGCCACGAACTTGTAATCCTCCTGTCTCAGCCTCCCAAGTACTGGGATTACAAGCATGTGCCACCATGCCCGGCAGCCCTGAGGTTTTAACTATCTCAGTGTTCACAACTTTTTTTTTCAGTACTGGGGATTGAACCCAGGGGCATTCTACCTCTGAGCTATACCCCCAGTCCTATTTTTAATTCTTTATTTTGAAATAGGGTTTCACTAAGTTGCAGAGGGCCTCACTAAGTAGCTGAGGCTGGCCGTGAACCTGAGATCCTCCAGTTTCAGCCTCCGAAGTACTGGGATTACAAGCGTGCGCCACTGCTCCCGGCTCCCCCAGCACTGTCTGTTTTTTTATTCTTTATTTTGAAACAGGGTCTCACTGAATTGCAGAGGAGTAGTGGAGTCTGGCTTTGAATCTGGATCCTCCAGTTTCAGCCTCCCAAGTACTGGGATTACAAGCGTGCGCCACCATGCCTGACTGTTTACAACTTTTTGTTGTATGTCTTTATGAAGTCAAGAATTGCTAGGCTGAATTTAAAAAGACACTGACATTTCTGTCTTATAACTTCATTTGTTTTGGTGACACATATATTTATATGTATGATTTTATCATCTTATTACGTGTTTTTAAAAGTCAGTTCCATTTTCCATCTCTTCTTTCTTTTTCACTGATTTTCTTTTGTCTTTTTCTGGTTTCACCCTTCCCCTACACACCTCCCCCCATCATTTGTTTGAAAGATATTTGCTCTGTGCTTCTTTTAAAAACTATTTGTGCTACATATATACTTAAGTATATATGTACAACAAATATGCAATTAATTATACAATTATATACTTAATTATACAGTACAAATTTTTATTTATTTAGTATTTATTTATTTATTTTGTGGCACTGGGAATTGAACCCAGGAACATTCTAACTCTGAGCTACACCCCAGCCCCATTGTATTTATTTATTTACTTATTTATTTTTGCTGTACTGGGGATTGAACTCAGAGGCATTCTACGTCTGAGCTATACCCCCAGTCCTATTTTTTTTCTTTATTTGTGAAACAGGATCTCACTGAGTTGCAGAGAACCTCACTAAATAGCTGAGGCTGGCCACGAAACTGCAATCCTCCTGTATCAGCCTCCCAAGTACTGGGATTACAAGGTGCACCACCATGCCTGGCTTTTCCTTTTATTTTGAAACAGGGTCTCACTAAGTTGTGGAGGGCCTTGCTATGTTGCTGAGGCTGGCCTTAAATCTGTGATCTTCCTGTCTCAGCCTCCCAAGTACTGGGATAACAGGTGTGTACTACCACACTTGGCTTACAGTGCAACATTAATCACTGATACCCTAATAATTCAAAGACTTTAGAATGCCAAACTGCTTATCACCCTAGTCTGACTCATATGTTATATTGTTTTAATTTTAATTTTCCAGTTTTATTTTTTGTCCAGTGTTTTGGTTGATTTGGTCAGGGAGGTCCATTGGGGAACTTACTCCATCTATCACCAGAGACAAAATTCAAACTCTCTCTATCCCCCACTTTCAGGAACTTTTGTTTTCATAAGAGGAAAAAAATCACATGAAATTTTATAAATTTATTTTTCTGAGTAGTCACAGGAAATCTCCTAAGTAGATACACATTTCCTTCTGTGCATGCACAGGTTGAAATTACTAAATGTTGAGAAAAAGTTGTTGTATGGTAAATGTCATTTTAAGTCGGTCTTGACATTTCAATTGCTAATATTCTTATCTTTAGAATTTAAAGTACTGAAAATACTGCTACATGATTACTGAGATAATTTATTTAAATTTATTGATTAGCCTTACATTATGCAGTGGTGCATTATTGCTTCATTTTGGTTTATAATTTTTCAATAAGTGGACCTTAGACATATACAGATAAATATGGATAATTCATTTTCTTTTTGATAAGAGCAATAAATAACCCCCCTCCAATTTCTTTTGTGTAGGGACAGTTTTTACTTTATTTTCATCTTCCCGCCTCTCTTTCCTCCCTCCTTCTCTTCTTCCTCCTCTTCCAAGTCCTCTTTGTCCTCCTCTTCTTCCTCCTCCAAGTACCGGGGACTGAACCCAGGGGCACTCTGCCTCTGAGCTACATTCCATGCTATTATTATTATTTTTCTGTGGTATTGGGGATTGAATCCAGTGGCATTCTACTTCCAGGCTATACCCCCAGTTCTATTTTTTATTCTTTTATTTTGAAACAGGGTCTCACTAACTTGCGGAGGGCCTCACTAAGTAGCTGAGGCTGGCCTTGAACATGCGATCCTCCAGACTCAGCCTCCCAAGGACTGGGATTACAAGCATGCACCATCAGGCCCAGCCCCCTTATTATTATTATTTTTTATTTTGAGACAGAGCCTGGCCTTGAACTTGCAATCAACCCCCTGGCCTCAGCCTCCAAGTAGCTGGGATTATGGGGTGCACCTGTGTGCCTGGCTCAAGCCTTGTTCTTGAGTTGCAGACTACGCGAAGCAATAGAAAGTAGAAAGTCAGATAGAGGGGCACATGCCTTGGAAACTGAATGCTTCCGAGCAGAGGGCCTGCCCAACGTGTCCTGCTGGCCGAGAGGACACCTCACATAGCGCCAGCCTAGGTCCAAGCTCTGGAACCAGGCACATTCGGGGCCAACACAGGGAGGGGCGGGCTCATGCTGTCGCCTCCCCAAGAGGCCACGCAGTCCAAGTGCTGGGCAGAACTTCGGAGAGCAGAGGAGGAATGGCGGAGGGCTGAGGCACAGGCTCTCTTCCCTTGGCAGAACCCACCCTGTGGCCCTACTGTGTGGCTTCCTGCCTTCCATTTCTTTACCTATAGAAAGTTTACCAGCTGGATGTCATCCCAATACTTGGGAGGCTGAGAAAAGAGGATAGCAGGTTCGAGGCCAGCCTCAGCAATTTATCTAGACTCTGTTTCAAAATAAAAAATAAAATATGGCTGGGGGGTGCATAGCTTAGAGGTAGAATGCCCCTGTGTTCAATCTCTAGTAATACACACACACACACACACACACACACATGCACACGCACGCACACACAGACCTTACTACACTTCTATGTACTTCCCTCTAACCGTCACCTCCTCCTCTCAGGATGAGTCGAGTCCCAGGGCGTTAGAAGGACCCGAGAATGGCAGCACCCCCTCCTCTGTCCTGGTCATGGACAGCGGAGCTATGGGATGCCTCACCCACTCTTCTCATGCTTACCTGGGACCCACAGAATTTGCAGAAGGGTGAAGACAGCCTGGTGTGTCGCAGAGTAGACGCTCAATAGATACTTGCTTAGCTTAGTTGAATTTGAATTATTGCCCCCTCTAATAGGCATAGAAAAATTGGACCTTTCTATTCTGGTGAGCAAAGTGTAGGCAGGGCTGGAATTTGTGCAGTCTATTAGGGTGATGTGAGTCCCCAGAGCAGGTGGTGACACAGCCTCTCATGACAACACTCGGCTGTCAAAATCAAATTTAACAATTATTTAAATATCAGCCTTCACCCCTGAAGCTAGAGAATCATGCATTACTTACGTGTGCTTCCTAAAGCATATTTGTTTCAAATTTTACCAACTTAATAATTAATAACCTCCCTCTGAAACTTAAAAACAAAGTGCTATAATCTCTCTTATATATAATTGGTGCCGTATGTAGGTACAGTTTTTTCCATGGCACACGTGATAAAGCTGTTCCTCTGGTTACTAATGGACTATGAACTTAAAAACTCCCCCAAATAATTTGTGCATGAATTTTAATAGGCACTGGAAACTGACTAAAACTCTACCCTCAAGCAATATTCCCAAGCTCATGAAGTATTAATGCTCCATCAAAGATGTATATCTACTTTAAAAACCTCTCAGAGATGGAGGTTCCTGCAGAGCAAGGTGACATCTGCCACCTCAGGGATGACATTCTATTCAGAGCACACGGGCAGGCGGGGTGCATGATTTACATAGACGGGCTGCCCCCCTTCCCCCCAAGAACTAATGCCAGATGACAGGCTGCAGCCGTCTATTATGCACCGCAGTGAACATCATCAATTATGGAGCGACTCGAGTTCCGCTGGTGCAATCTACTCTGACAGGAGGGAGAGAGGCAACCTTGAGAATCACAGAGCAGGCCACTTTCCTGTCGTGTGAACACTAAACTCCCCTACGAACACACAGAAATCGATGTGAAGGTGTCACCTCAATGGAGCTGGTGTCAGGGAAGGGTGACCAGACCCACGACTTTGGAGATTCCGTGCAGCTCCGTGGTTGAATCTCGGAAGGCGACGACGAGGCACAGGATGGAGCTGGGTGGTATGAGCAAAAGTTCACGACTGCGTCTCATGAGAACTTCGCAAGGTAGACGGATAAACAGAGTGACTATAGGTCCCAACGGTCCTGGGGCGATCCTATTACCCTGGACTCCCATACAGCGTATTATTTATTACTTACTTCTGGGTTCTCAATTTTTGAATCTTTTATTATAAACAAGGACAGGAAGAGGTGCTGGGACGCATTGGTGGACAACGACTTTGTACTTCCAGTGGTTATCCTGAGCTTGTCTAATGGCCTGGGAGATGTATGTGCAGCAGGGCTCTGACTGCAGTATATTATTGTTATTATTATTATTATTATTATTATTATTATTATTATTAGCAGTACTGGGAATGGAACACAGGGGAATTCTACCTTTGAGCTACATCCTCAGCCCTGGTTTTTTTTTTTTATGGTACTGGGGATTTAACCCAGGGGCATTTTTACCTTCGAGCTACACCCCCAGTCCTATTTTTTTTTTATTCTTTATTTTGAAACAGGGTCTCACTAAGTTGCAGAAGGCCTCACTAAGTGGCTGAGGCTGGCTGTGAACCTGGATCCTCCGGCCTCAGCCTCCCAGGTACTGGAATTACAAGCGCCACCATGCCCGGCTCCAGCCCTATTTTTTATTCTTTATTTTGAAACAGGGTCTCACTAGGTTGCAGAAGGCTTCACTACGTAGCTGAGACTGATCGTGAACCTGCAATCCTCCTGTTTCAGCCTCCCAAGTACTCACAAGTCCTCACAAGTGTGCGCCACCACACCTGGCTTACAGTATATTATTGAGTGTGAGGGCGCATAGCATGACAGAGGCTCTGGGACACAAGGGACCAGGCTTCCAGGCTTAGATGAAGAAACATCTGCTGAAAAATCATTTGCCTTGGTTTGTAAAGTTGGCGATATTTTAAGAATGCCGTACTCAAAGGTGAAAAATGAAGATGTACAGTGAAAGAAGCTATATGTCAATATCACTTTGAGAAGCATGAGTTTTTAGATCAAGTGGCCATTGTCCTAAATTATTTTTCACTTTATTTCTAGATTTTCTGAATGTATGCAAAGCCATCTCTGTTATTATGTGACCACTATTTGCAGAAAAAGAACTTCAAAATCAGTCAAATAATGTCAGTTTTGTTGGAATATTTTTAATGGAAAATTACTTAATGTAAATTGTTCCCGTTTTCCATCTAATTCATGGAATCAACACAAAGCATTTAGAATTTTATTTCATAGAATAAAACACATGCCGGGTGTGGTAGCACACACTTGTAATCCCAGTACTTGGGAGATTAAAACAGGAGGATCTCAGATTCATGGCCAGCCTCAGCAACTTATGAGGCCCTCCACAACTTAGTGAGATCCTGTTTCAAAATAAGGAATAAAATAGGGCTGAGGGTATAGCTCGGAGGTAGAATGTCCCTGTGTTAAATCCCCAGTACCACAAACAAAACAAAACAAAACAAACACCTGACATAATTGTTAATGCTTTTGTAAACTTAATTTAAAAGTTGATATTGAAGGTAAGATAATTTTTTATGGTAAATATGAACACAAGTTTTACAGTAGAGGTCATACACAACCAACATTCTTACTTAGTTAGGGACCCATGGGGCAGGAATGCACTTAGTAGGTAAGTAGAGAAACAGGAAATAATGACTTAGTCAAGGAAGATTTGTCATTAGAAATGGACTCACAGATGCAGCCAGGCATGGAGGCACATGCCTGTAATCCCAGACTTGGGAGGTGGAGATAGGAGGATTGCAGATTTGAGGCCAGACTCAGCAATTTAGTGAGGCTCTCAGCAACCTAATGAGACTCTGTTTAAATTAAAAAAAAAAACACTTATCCTAAAAAAAAAAAAAAAAACCCAAGAACGCCAAATGCAAACTGCTAAAAACTAAAAATATTAAAAAAAAAAAAAAACCACACACACAACAACAAAAAACAAAAAAACTTAAAACAGCCACAGAAAAAGAGGCATAGTATATATTGGGAACAAAAAGAACAACGACTCACTCTTCAACAATAGAAGAAAATGGAACATATTTAAAGCAACTGAAAGAAAAAAAAAACTATGCATATCCTATATGCATATTCTATATGCATAGTTTTTAAAAAAATGACAACAAAATGAAGTCACTTTCAGTATAACAAAGCTGAGAAAACTTTTCATAAGCAGGCCTGCCCTACAAGAAATGACAAAAGGGTTTCAGGCTGAAAGGAAAGGACAGCAGATAGAAACGCAGATGAATTTGAGGCAAGAACACTGGGAAAGGTAAATACGCTGTTAATCATTAAGAGACTGTGTGTTCTTTCTTTAAAAAAAAAATTAAAGTCTGCCAGGCATGGTGGCGCATGCTTGTAATCCCAGTACTTGGGAGGCTGAGACAGGAGGATCGAGGGTTCCAAGACAGCCTCAACAAGTAGTGAGACTCTCATCAACCTAGTGAGACTCTGTTTAAAAAAAATAAAAAATAGGTCTGGGGTGTAGCTTGAGGTAGAAGGCCCCTGGATTCTATTCCCAGTAAAACACACACACACACACACACACACACACACTCACTCACACATACACACACAATTAAAGTCAGTTTATAGCCGGGCGTGGTGGCACACGCTTGTAATCCCAGCATTCGGGAGGCTGAGACCGGAGGATCCGGGTTCGAGGCCAGCCTCAGCTACATAGTGAGGCACTCCGCAACTTAGTGAGACTCGGTTTCAAAATAAAGAATAAAAAATAGGGCTGGGGGTGTAGCTCAGAGGTAGAATGCCCCTGAGTTCAATCCCTAGTACCGCAAAAAAAAAAAAAAAAAAAAAAGTCAGTTTATTATTTAAAGAAAAAATAATAATGTATCTATAGGTTATAACATTTCAAAGTCAAATATCTGCCCATTGGAGCAGCAAGGACAAGAGAGTTTTAAGAGTTTTAAGGGTTGCAGTTGTCAGAGGCATTATCCATGAAGTAGGGGACTGTCAGGTCAAGGTATACTAAGTTATAGGAACCCCTAAGATATAATGCAAAGGTACAGCTAGAATATCAATCGAAGAGAGACAATGGGATAATAACCAATTAAGTGAACAAATCATAGGGGACAGTAGGGAACAGTGGACAAACTGGTGTTCCTACCTACTGTGAACAAATCGCCCCAAACGTAGTGGCTTACAACCATAATGGCTATTTGTTATCTCTCACAGTTTCTAGGGGTTGGAGAGCTTGGCAGTACTTGGTGGGATGTTCCTGGCTTGGGACTTTGGTAAGACTGCACTCAAATGGCAGCTGGGGTCTGGGATCCTGAGGCTTCTAGGGGCTCATTCACAGGGCCGTGTGACTCTAGATGTGACATCTCATTAGAAACAGATTTGGGTGAGAAAATTTCAAGTATGGAGACACGCCAAGTATTCTTTTAGGTTGTTTTTTAAAAAAAATCTTTTAAGTAAATTTTTTATCTTGTAGATGAAAATTTTTTAAAAAATAAAAATTATAGGAAAGTTCTTCTTTGGCTGTAATATAAACCAATAGGTTAACTTTTAGAAAAAAAATATTTTTAAAAGTATTTCGCAACCAGAACTCTTTTATAAGTCTACCATGTTAGCCAGGTGTGGTGGCACACACTTGTAATCCCAGTACTTGGGAAGCTGAGACAGGAGGATCTCAGGTTGGTGGGCAGCCTCAGCTACTTAGTGAGGCCCTGTTTCAAAATAAAAGAATAAAATCGGGCTGGGGGTGTAGCTGGGAGGTAGAATGCCCTGGGTTCCATCCCTAGTACTACATACACACACACACACACACACAAGTCCACCATGTTAAAAGCAATTTCTCAGACAAAAATAAGTATTTCAGGAAGTTTTATGGTTGCAGTTAATTTCATGCTTTCCCTTCATCTTAAAATATTTCTGGAATTGGTATATAAGTTATATAGCTACACACACACACACACACACACACACACACACACACACACATAATAAAAGAAAACCACTGAGCAAGTATTCAGATGCATAAAGGTTTGTTTACATTTCTAATAATTTCCTTGTGATAGGCCTCCAGGAAACACTGGGTTAACGATGTAAGATGCCTTGTCTCTTTTTCTATTGCCACAGCAGAATGTCACAGACTGGGGAATTTGTAAAGGAAGTCCCCTAGCTCCTAGTTTGGAGGCTAGGAAGTCCAAGGGCAGGCGGCGGTGTCTGGTGAGGGCCTTGGAGCTGCATTACAACATGGCAGAAAGTGAAAGGGTAGGGAAGATGTATGAGCTCACTCTTAAGATACAGCAGTAACAAGGGACAAAAGAGCAACTGGTCTCTTCAAAGTGACTTTCCTTGTGGGGTTAAAACAGGAGGAGGAGCTTCCTTACCATGTCAGCTCTAGTAAACCGGGCCCTTCTGATGCATTGTCATGCATCTCTTGTTTATTTTTTTTAGAAAACTGGTCCATTTCACAGTTTGGTTCAATGACCTGGCACCTGGCATGAGTAACTCTATTCTGGTCTGGTCTACTGGGGTCTACTGCAGGAACTCAGTCCAAAACACTGGTCTCCTATACATTTATTTCGCTGCAGGCAGATAAGATATGAGGCATGAGAGGAGGAGGGGAATCAAGGTGGAAATCGAAGATTTTGCTGCTAACCAAGATGGTGAGTATTTGAGGAGCAAGGAGGGAGAGAAGAGAAAGGTTTCACTCTAGCTTTCTGATCATAGCACAGCCGGATAACTAGGTTGCTAAAGGAATTCTGCCTTTTATAAAAGGAAGAGCCTGTAGTTTGGAAAGAAAGCAAGACAAATGCAAAAGCTTTTCATCAGGGGATAGGTTTAGAATTTAGTTAAATACACACGGGCATGTAGATTTTCAGTAATTCTGGAAACAGAATTGACTAGACCAACAAGGACATAGATAGTTCACACTTAACATTAGGCATTAAATCCCTTAGATGACCAGATGGTGGTGAAGCAAAATCTTGCTCAAATCTTTCCATTATCTCAACACGAGCAGAGGCCTTCTCTCCCCTCCAGCCACTGAACACCACAAAGAACAGGCTGGTATTTGATCTAACTTCTAAGAACCTAGAGCTATCAACTAATAGGACGTAGTGCCTTTGAACTGAAATCGAGCTGGAATAATCTTATTGTGCCATCCACCAGAGGAATCCTATCACCGTACAGAATGAGAACCCACGAGGGGCTTTGGAACAAATTGATTTGACTGCATGTTCTCAGAGGGGCTCATTCTAGAGGGGAAAGACACCCCACAAAGGTTTTAAAACTCCATTCAGTAGTATTCTGTTCATAATAATGTTGGTAGTATTATTATTTTCCTACATTTCATATGTCACCCATTTTTTAAGAAAATTGTGATCCTTCAAAGCATAATAAAAATAAAGTATAATTACTAGAATGAAAAGAATTTTTAGATAGGGAAATTGTCATGTTACAACCAAACTGGAAATATCAATATAAAATTGTACTTTTAACAAAAGTTGAATATTCTGCTCTGACTGCTGAGCCAGCCTGGTGGTAATGTTCCCTCCCTACATGCGCTGGGACCCAGAACATGGTGCCCAATATCTTCACCAGGATGGGATATATTGGCCTGAAATATATATATATATATATATATATATATATATATATATATATATATATATATATATATATAAATTCAGAAAGCAAAAAAAAAAACTTAAAGACTACAAATATTAAAAAATCATTGAAGATTAAGGTACATAAGAGTCAACCTGGAAGGGGTTCTCACAAGCCAAAGTTGAGGCAATTTTCCTGTTAAAAGACAACAGTGATTGAAAACTAAGTGTATAAAAAGGCATCAGCTTGTGTTCTAAAAATAATCAGTCATGAGTTCATGTTTATAATATGTAGATAACTAAATAAACAAGTAGGAGAGTGGGTGCTTTCAGAAGAACTAGTTAACAAGTGTTTATTATCCAGTTTCACCAATAGCCCAATAATGTTCTTTGTAGGGTTTTTGTCCCCATCCAGAGTAACTGCATAATTCCTCTCTGGGATCAGTATTGCATTGGTCTTGTCTCTGGAATCTTTTTAATCTAAAACATTTTTTTTTTTAACTTTTGCAACGCTGACATTTTTGGTGAATGCATGTTCATGTTCTCTGCCTCATTCTCTCTCTCTCTCTCTCTCTCTCTCTCACACACACACACACACACACACACACACACACCCCTGTTATCTTTTTACTAGGATGTTCCTTTCTTTATCTGCTGTTTCTGCATAAGATTCAGGTCCCACATTGTTCACTCCTGGCTAGAACAGTGCTGAAATAAATTATATAGCTTTCTTTTTTTCTTTCTTTTTTTTTTGCAGTACTGAGGATCGAACCCAGGGGCATTCTACCTCCGAGATCCACCCCCAGTCCTATTTTTTATTCTTTATTTTGAAACAGGGTCTCACTAAGTTGCCGAGGGCCTCACTAAGTAGCTGAGGCTGGCTGCAAACCCAAGTCTTCCAGTCTTGGCCTCCCAAGACCTGGGATTACAAGCGTGCACCACCACGCCCAACTTGAAATAAATTATGTAGTTTTTTTGACGGTATTTGCATGGAGCAACATTTACTATGATGGTTGAAAATTATGATATTGGAAAGAAAAGCTCCCCTTCACCCTTTGAAAGTTTGCTGGAATAACTGATAATGGACAGACCAAATAGGAGAAAGACACATAAATTTGTTACATGTGTGGAGGCAATCCCATAGTGTAGTTCCCCGCTAGGCCAATAGAATTCAGCGTCTTATATACCTCTTTCCAAAGGGGAGAGGGGAATGGGGAATCTAGACAATTTTTAGGGTAATAGTAAATGATTTTTAGGGGGATTCAGTGGGCTTGGGGTCTACTGGGTCTATAGGACCGACAGTGGTTTGTAAATGATTCTCTTTGGAATACCGAATGGAACTGAAATAGAAGACAATGGTGTGTGACAAGGCTGTCCAGGTGTATTGACAAACTGCAGTCTTACTCCATGCAACAGGAATTCAGTTAAATATAAATTCCTGGCAGGGATCAGTGGTAATTTTTTCTTCCATGGTACATCCGGTCTCAGCAGACAAAGAGCAATCAGAGTAGAGCCTCCTCCAGCATCCGCTGTTCTCTAAGCTTCTTTAATTCAAAACAATCAGCACGCCACTGCGCCATGTTTTTCACTGACAGTGTCTGGCCTCCTTCAATGCTTTTCCAATTCTACGACTCCTTCCACTTTGACAAGTTGGCTCTTAGCATTCCACAATCACAAGAGCCCTCTCTCCTCTGCCACTCGTTTATATATCTATTATAGGTCTGGACTCAGGAATTTCTATTTTGTTCAATGGCTTATATACTTAATTATTCTACTTGATTATTTGGCACTCAAGCTGTCCTAGATATGGCCAGTTGAAGTCTTTTTTTTTTTTTTTTTTTTTTTTTTTTTTTTTTTTTTTTTTTTTTTTTTTTTTTTTTTTTTTTTTTTTTTTTGTGGCACTGGGGATCGAACCCAAGGGCATTCTACTTCCAACCTACCCTCCCAGCCCTATTTTATGTTTTTTTGAAACAGTGTCTCACTGAGTTTTGTAGGGCTTCACTGAGTTGCTGAGGCTGGCTGAGAACCTGTGATCCTCCTGTCTCAGCCTCCCAAGTACTGGGATTACAAGCATGAGCCACCATGTCCGGCTGTTGGAGTATTTTAAAGCAGGCCCTTGGGCTCTTCTGCCCTGCTACATTCATGCATCATTTTTCCCCCCCCAGCACTTCCTTATGTTTTCATTCCAAGTTGTTCTGGGCACATCTTGTGTCCATTTTGCCACAGTCTGGAGGCAACCATTTCTCCAGGAGCTCTGAAGTTTGTGGCAATGGTAATAGAGACAAAAAAAAAAAAAATTTTTTTTTTTTTTTTTTTTTTTTTCGGTACAGGGGATTGAACCCAGCAGCATTCTACCTCTGAGCTATACCCTCAGCCCTATTTTTTATTCTTTTTTTTTTTTTTTTGCGGTACTGGGGATTGAACTCAGGGGCATTCTACCTCCGAGTTATACCCCCAGTCCTATTTGTTATTCTTTATTTTTTTTTGAAACAGGGTCTCACTAAGTTTCGGAGTGCCTCACTAGGTAGCTGAGGCTGGCCCCGAACCCGGATCCTCCAGTCTCAGCCTCCCGAATGCTGGGATTACAAGCGTGCGCCACCACGCCCGGCTCCTATTTTTTATTCTTTATTTTGAAACAGGGTCTCACTAAGTTGCAGAGGGTCTCACTAAGTAGCTGAGGCTGGTTGCAAACTCATGATCCTCCTGTCTCAGCCTCCTAAGTACTGGGATTACAAGCGTGCACCACCATGCCCGGCTAGAGACCAAGATTCAGTTGTGTCTTTGTTTCTTTGTCCTCTTAGGAAATGAACCAATTGGTACATAGATAGATGATGGACAGGTAGATAGATGCTAGATGGCTAGAGTAGAGGGAGGTGACAGATGATAGTCAAGAGATGATAGATTTTATGTAGATGTCATATAATAGATGATAGATTATAGATAGATGATAGACAGGTGATATGTGGAGGGATAGATTATAGGTAGGTAGGTAATAGGTGATTATATGTAGATGTTAAATGATAGATTATAGATAGATGATAGAGATATACGTGCCTCCTTCCAGACATTTATACACACATGGGTATGCCCATGAACATACATATGTGTATAGAATTCAGAGATCATTAGTTTACACTGATACTTCAGACTACAACTCTTGCCTTCTCTCATTCAGTCTCTAGTCTTCCCCAGTGGGAATCTGGCTCTCAGCTACATCCATACCTTGGCTCATGTGCTCGGTCCGACTGTCATCTAGTTTCAAAACTGGCTCACCATTGCCACTATAAAAACGAAACTGACTGAAGCACATCGGCATAGCATCGCCACGGGCCCCTCCCATAGTGCCTCCAGGAGAGACCTACAGCCCAGGATGCTTACAAACACTTCTAGGTCCTGTTGTTACCTGTCCCCAGTCCTTCCATGGAGTTTTGTTCTTATTTGAATTACTACAGGTTCATTAGTCTGTTTCCTCTTCATTTTACTTTCTCACTCTGTTTATTACTTTTGTGTGTGTGTGGGTGGGTGTTTGTTTGTTTATTACTTTTTAGCTTTGTGAATGTATAGAACTTTAAAAAGTCAAAAAAGGCTTTCCTTTCTTCAATCGGGCTTCTGTTTCTTTTCTTGGTCTTTCTTCTTCTTTTTTCTTTTTCTTTTTTTTTTTGTGGTACTGGGGATTGAACTCAGGGGCATTCTACCTCTGAGCTACACCCTCAGCCCCATTTTTTATTCTTTATTTTGAAACAGGGTCTCACTAAGTTGCGGAGTGCCTCACTAGGTAGCTGAGGCTGGCCACGAACCCGGATCCTCCAATCTCAGCCTCCCAAATGCTGGGATTACAAACGTGTGCCACCATGCCTGACTTCTTTCTTCTTCTTTTAAAAGATAAACAGATATATGCATATTTATTTGCCCTTTTCCCCTACATAAAAGCAGAACGTGACATATGTTCTCTTGCAGTTTGCTCTTTTCATTTATTCTGATCTCTTGGCAATCTCTCCATAATCATTCAAAGAGAGCTTCCTCATTCCTTTTTTATAGTGCTGAATTACTCTATTGTGTATACCATCCATAGTTTATTCAACTACTCTCCCCTGTGTAGGTTTTAAATGGCCTCCAATATTTTGCAATGACAAATAATATTACAATGAAGGATCTTTGCATACGTATGCTCAAGTATATCCTCAGGTGAAAGTTCTAGAAGTAGCATTACTGGGCTAAAGGGCATATTTACTTGAATGATGTGAAAAGTAATTGTTTTATCTGACCGCACTCTTCACACACTCAGTTCCAGAACACAATAGTGCTGACACCATGCTCAACACATAAGACTTCTGTGAGTTTTCCCCCATACACCATGCAATTCTCCAGCAAACATCAATAGTCCTACAGTTTAACTCAACTCTAATACTGTCTACCAGGAGATAATGTCATATTCCATAGGTCGAGGCTGTCTCCCACTTCAGATGCTCTTTGTAAACCCAGGCTATTTTTAACTGTGCTTTCTGATTTACTGGCTATGACTTGAGGGCTCCCAAGATCCCTTCTTGGTTTGTATTAATTTGCTACCACAGTACACAGAGCTCAGGGAAATACTTTACTGATTGTTGACTTTTTATAAAAGATACATGTTAAAGGAAATAAATGAACATCCAGAGGAAGAGATATGCAGGCTAGGAAGGTCCTGGCTATAGGAGCCTCTGTTTCCATAGAGTAGGGGCACCACCCTCCAGCAGGGTGCATTCTGGATGTCTGCCTACCTAGAAGTTCTCTGAACCCTGCCCTTATAGGTTTTTATGGAGACTTCATTACTTAGGCAGACTAAGTCATTGGCCCTGCTCATCAATTCAATCTTAGTTCTTCTCCTTTCCCTAGAGATGGAGGTTGGGACAGATGAGGGGTTCTTGGGGGGTTTGAGGAGGTAGGATTGAAGCACTCAACCTTCTCATCACAAGGTTGGTTCCGTGGCAACCAGCTCCCATTCTGCACTCATCAGTATACAAAATGGGACTTACTACTTCGGAGACAGGAAGGTTTTAGGAGCTGTGTATTAGGAAACAGGGAAAGAGACCAAATACATATTTCTTGTTATACATCACAATGTCATATTTTTTTGTTGTTGTTAGAGATTGCTTAATTCCCCTCCATGGGGATACACCATTTTAAACTCTCAACAGAAATATATGAGGAGGTTTGACATACATAAATCAATAAATGTAATTCACCACACAAATAGAATTAAAGAAAAAAATCACGTAATCATCTCAATAGATAGAGAAAAAACCTTTGACAAAATTTAGTACCCATTCATGATAAAAACATTGAAGGAACTAGGGACAGAAGAAACTTACCTCCACATCATAAGGGCGATATATGACAAACCCAAACCAATGTCATTTTACATTGGAAAAGACTTAAGTCATTTCCTTTAGAATTAGGAACATGACAAGAAAGTCCACTCTTACCACTAGTATTCAATATAGTTCTTGAAATTTTAGGCAAGAGAAATAAGTAAAAGGGATAAAAGTAAGAAAGAAAGAAGTCAAATTATCACTGTTTGCAAATGATGTGATCCTATACTTAGAAGGTCCAAAAAACTCCACCAGAAGACTTCTAGAGGAGCTAACAAATGAATTCATAAAACTGTTCAATACAAAACCAACATACAAAAGTCAGGTGTGTCTCTATACAGTAACAATGAACAATGAAAAAAGGAAATTAAGAAAACAATCTCCTTTGTAATACCCTCAGTAGCCAAAAAGTATTGAAAACAGAATCCTGAAGATGTATTTGTGAGATAGGATAGAAAAAAATAAGATAAATAGGTAGAGAGAAGACATAAAGGAAGAATGAAGAAAATTTAACTTTAATATGAAAGCCTGCACTTTCTGAGAAAATTACATATCTTTACTCATTCACTTATGATAAATACCTTGAGAACAGTTAATCATCCCACATAGGAATAGTTAAGCAGGAGAGATATCTGTTGATCAGACAACAGAGACCACACAAAAGACCTGGAAATATGACCAGACCACCACTGGAAACTCATTCACTTATGACAATTACCTCGAGCACTATTAGCCATCCCATCCATGAGTAGTTTAAGCAAAAGAGATAGCTATTTGTGTGTGTGTGTGTGTGTGTGTGTGTGTGTGTGTGTGTGTGTGTGTGTGATGGAACCCAGGGCATTCTATCTCTGAACTACACCCCCAACCCTATTTTATTTTTTTTATTTTGAAACACAGTCTCACTAAGTTGTGGAGGTCCTCACTAAATTGCTGAGGCTGGCCTGGAACCTGTGATCCTCTTGTTTCAGCTTCCCATGTACTGGCATTACAAGCATGCACCACTATGTCCAGCTTAAGAGATATCGATTAGACAGTGAAAGACCCATCAGGACCCAGAAGATGACCAAAACACCCTAGATCATCTTGTGACTACTGGACCTATGTCATTCCCACATATATCCCCATGTCCACCCCTCACCAGGCTTCCTTTCAAAGAAGAGCCATGAACCCCCAAGGGGCATCTCTCACTCTGAAGATGGCCCACATTCTCCCTTGAATGTGTATTTCTTACTTTCCTAAATAAATCTCTGTTTATACCTCTGACGGGCTTGTGCTAAAATTATTTTCTGTCATGAAAGCCAAGGACCCTGCCGGTCCTGAGTTGAGTTCATCCCTCACTGGAAACTCCTCTGTGTCCTTCACAGAATTGTCTCTTCTCCTGTGATCTCCGTACATTCATGTTTATTACAACATTATTCACAACAGTTGAGAGGTAGAAGCAACCCAAATGTCCATTGATAGATGAATAGAAAAAGAAAATGTGGTATATACACACAATAGGATATTAGTTGTAAAAATGAAGAGAATTCTTTTTTTTTTTTTTTTTTTTTTTTTTTTTTTTTTTTTTCGGTACTGGGGATTGAACTCAGAGGCGTTCTACCTAAAATGAAGAGAATTCTGACACATGCTGCAACATGGGTAGATCTTGAAGATATTGTGCTAAGAGAAATAAGCCAGTTACAAAAAAATAAATAAATACTGTATAGTTCTCCTTATATGAGATATCTAAAGCAAACCCTTTGAAAGTAGAATGGTGGTTGCCAGGGACTAGGGGGAGTTGTACAGTGGGTACAGGGCTTCAGTTTTGCATGATGAAAAGTTCTAGGGATCTGTTGCACACTCCTACTTTGTGCATTCAAAAGTGGTTAAGATGATAAGTTTTATATTACACATTTTAAAATCACAATTATAAAGCTTAGAACTCTGGGAAGAAAAGAATATTAATTAAGTAATAAAGATAGGAGTAAGTATAATAGCATTTCTTATGAGTTTCTTAATTGTATGTGATAAAGCAAATCATGTATCTATTGTGCTACTCAATGTATATAACAGAAATACTTGAGACAATTTTATTTCTTAAATTAAGATGGTAAAGGGACTTATATAGAAGTAAGCTTCCAATAGTTCACCCAAACTGGTAAAACATCAAAGATAGTATGTTGTGATAAGATATGTTAGTATATTGTAATACCTCTCTGGTTATTACAATATATGAACCAAGGTAAGTATAGAAATACAATATACTTACCAAGGTAAGTATAGAAAGAAATACATTCAGAAACATTGTAAAAACAAAACCAAATGGAAGCCTACACAATGTTCAAGTAACTGACAGAAAGGCAAGAGAACAAGAATGAAAAGCAGAGGAAACAAACAGAAAGTAAGTAATAAAATGCCCTCACATATCAAGAATTACTTGGTCTAAATACACCAACTAAAAGATTGGCAGAATATATTAAAAAATGACCCAACTGTTTGCTGTGTACAAGAAACCCCTTCAAACACAACACAGGTAGGCAAGAATGAAGAGATTGAAAAAAAAAAAAAGATATATCATGCTGACATTCAAAAGCAAAAGTAAGAATTGCTATATTATTATCATCAGATGAAGTAGACTTCAAAGCAAAGAGAATTCCTAGGGATAAAGAGAAAATAATCTGAGACTGGAGGATCTGGGTTCACAGCCAGCCTCAGCTACCTAGTGAGGCACTCCGCAACTTAGTGAGACCCGGTTTCAAAATAAAGAATAAAAAATAGGGCTGGGGGTATAGCTCGGAGGTAGAATGCCCGAGTTCAATCCCCAGTACTGAAAAAAAAAAGATGTGTAAGAACTCTATATAAAACACTACATACACTACTGTGATAAATTAAAGAAGATAAAAGAAATTGAGGGAAGTGATATTCCAGGTTCATGGCTTGGAGGTCAATAATATTTAAAAAATATGAATCCAATTGCATCTATCAATTCAATGAAATCCCAATCAAACACCAGCAACTTTTTAAAAACTGGAAAACAACAGACTGATTCTAAACTTTATGCAGAAACTCAAAGTGTCACAAATAACCAAGATGCCCTAGAAGAAGCTGAACAAGGTTAGAGAACTTATACAGATATCAAGAACTATTAAAATATATTAATTAAAACAGGTGGTATTGGCACAAGGATACATAGAAAAAAAAAAAAGTAGTCTGAATATAGACCAGCATATATAGAGTTACCTGATCTATGATAAATATGGGTCATAAAGTGAAGATGTTATTTTCAATAAATTTTGCTCGATCAATACTCACAAGGATAGCCTCTTTGCCTCATCTGTAAAAATCAATTTCAGGTGGAATGTAGAACTTCATGTGAAGGGCAAAACAGTAAAGATTTTAGAAGAGAGCAAAGAGAAATTTTATGACCTTAGAGCAGGAAATGAAAACCTCTAGCCATTAAAAAACTCAATAAATTCAACTATGTTGGAATTAAGAACTTTGTGTTAATGTTTAGTCAAAGACATTATTTAGAGAGTAAATGATGTAACTCACGGTGTGAAAAAGATATTCACAGTATAAATGCAGTTGATTCTAATTAGTTGTAGACTTCATATCCCCAAGTTTGCCTCCTTGCTAAAACATATTTGTAACCCCCAAACCAATAATCCTGGCGCTCCATGGTCATCAACAGGCATGTGCAGGTTTGAGTTGCTTGATGTACACGTTACCCTCTGAGGCTGCACAAGGAACTGCTTTGGTCTGAGTACTCATACAACAAACAGGTGTCCTTCATGTGGTCTATTTAGTGTCCTTAGTTTCCTTGCATTTTTGGCTTTTTTTTTTGGTGTTGATTTTGCTTTATAAAATCATGGAAAGTGCTCCAAGAGTTGTGTGCATGCATTTTTCTATCACTCTATACCCCAATATGATGTATAATTAAAATGCACCCCCCAAAAAATAGCCTGAGAGCTGAAGTGCTGCCTAGGGTCCCTAAGCACAAGAGAGCTGTCATGTACCTTATGAGAAAACACATGTGCTAGAGACGCTTCCTTCACTCTCGAGCTATGTTGGTGATGATCGTGAGTTCAATGCTAATGAACAACATAGGATATGTTATCTTTAGAAAACATACAGGGAAACTTACCAATCTGTACATGAGGTCATTCTGCAAAATGTTAAAGTAACATCTGCGGTGTGTATAATGGAGCTAAAGACAAATTGGAAGTGCAGCCAAATTTGTGGATTTATGAAATGACAACAGTTAAAAAAAAAAAAAAGTGCAAATGCAATCACCATTATATATTCCAGTGGGCTTTTATTTTTTGCGGGAATGGGGATTGAACTCAGGGGCATTCTACCTCCGAGCTATGCCAGCCCTATTTTTTATTCTTTATTTTGAAACAGGGTCTCACTAAGTTTCGGAGTGCCTCACTAGGTAGCTGAGGTTGGCCACAAACCCAGATCCTCTGGTCTCAGCCTTCCAAATGCTGGGATTACAAGCATGTGCCACCACGCCTGGCTCAGTGGACTTTTTTTTAAACATCCGCATATGAGAGGACGTGAAGTTTGTCTTCCTGTGCGTGACTTATTTCCCTTAACATAATATCCTCCAGTTCTATCCATGTTTCTGCAAATGATAGGAATGTAAAATAGGGGTTACTAGTGTCTGAGAAAGTTGAGAGCCGAGCTGGTAATGGAAGGTTGGGTAACAGTTATGCAAATGCAGCTAGATAGAAGAAATAAGTTCTAGAGACCTACAGCCCAGTGTGGGGACTGTAGTGCACGGTAATTTATTATATATTTTAAGGATAATTAGAAGAGAGGAGTTCAAAGGCTCCAAACACCAAGTAATGATAGGAGATGGAGATGTTACTTACCTTGATTTGACCAGTATGCATTGTGCACATGTGTTGAAGCATCACATTGTGTCCCATAAATACTTACAATTATTATTTTTAGAGTTTAAGGAGATGGAAATTTAACTATCCTGATTTGGCCATTCCATGCTATACACAAGTTTTGCATTATCACATGATACCCCATAAATGTGTACAATTAAAGTAATGATTTTTTAAAATAAGTGCAGTGAACAGCCTTGTTCTAAAGCTGAAAGTCAAAAGGAGTTTCTGGCCATGTTCTCAGGGCCAGGAAATATTGAAGCCAGCCGGTGCTGGCTGGCTTGCACATTTCAAAAGATAAGACAGTAAGGAAAACAAATTTACAGATGAGGTGGGAACTGCAGATTAGGAGGCTGCAGAATTATTTAAATATCTGTCAAAAGTTATTAAAGAAAAAAGATTATGTGAAAAGCAGATTTTAAAAGCTGGTAAGATTGGCTTCGTTTATGAGGACACTGGCAAATCAACCTATATAATGCAAATATCATTTTGGTTGATGAAAATGTTACCCAAGGCCCACAGGAAGTTAACTCTAGAACAGACTTAGCTGACAAAGAACTTGTTTTGGAATGTATGAATAAGAAGACAAACAGCATAATAAAAACATAGCAAAAGACTTGAGCAGACATTTTAAAAGGGGATATAAAAAAATCAATTGACATATGACATATGCCATCTCATTAAATATCTAGGAGCAAATTTAAATCACAGTGTGACACCACTGCATATAAAAGGTAACACGTATCACCTTTTAACAAAATATTCTAAACTAAATTTTGAACTCTGGTGGAGGAAGCTACTAAACTATGATACATTCACGTATAACAATATTGCATAATTAAGACTATATACTTATTTCATGGAAGAAAGATGGGAAGGAAATATTAATGTAAGGGATGGCTCTCTAAGGCTCGTAGGATTATTTTTCTGACTTTTAGGGGAATGTTTCAAGATTCATCACATAAGCATGATGATTTTTATTTTTTTAAATCTAAAGTGTTGCTTTCTGGAAAAAGAATGATAACTTTATCATTCACGTTTTTCTTACTTATGAAGATATATCTATCTGGGATTTCTTTTTATGCCAATAGCCAATTTGGATGTCTCCGCAGGGTAGCTACTGACATAGAAATTACTTTTCAAATTAGAACTTAAAATGTATTATGAAACATTCCAAATGAATTCAGGAAGAAGAGATTGCATCTCATTCAAAGTAAACATCCTGATTTCAGTGTTGTAATTTCGAATAATAAAAATCTCATCACCGAGATGAGAAGAAAATTGCCTCAGTTATCTAACATTATACAACAGAATTAGCCAAACAATCAATATGGGGCACCCGCTAGGGTTTTACTATGACATTTTACTGGCAACAAATATTCTGTGTTGCTTCTTGTAGGAAACAGAGAAGAAGGTAATAATAGAAAATTCAGATTTTGAAGCTTTGTACTCATAATTACCATCTTCACTGATATAAAAGAAGCTGAATGGAGTAACTTGATGGTACGGATCTCAGCTCCTACTTAGCTCTGCGTCTTTCATAAATCTGTGAGGTGTCCAGGCTTCGACTTTTGGTTCCCCTAGGTGAAGAGCCCCACCCTGGTCTCCTGGCTGCCCCTGAAGAGCCAGCTCTAGACTTCAGGGTTACTTCTGGATCTTTGCCAAGCTTCTAACTGGTGGGTGAGAGTGAGGATGCTAACGGGGGGCCACCAGTGTGGCAGATCCACCTGCACACTCACCCCAGCACACCGTGGAGGGCCAGGCTGCGGGTCCATCCACACCCAGGCAGTTCCTGCATGGAGGCAGGTGAGGGGCCCCATTATACAGACAGGGGATGGGGTGGGGACAAGGAGAGACAGAAACCAACAAGTGGAACCGGTATCCTCCAAGATGATGTGGATGAGAATGATGAATTTTTCCTTTGATCAGAAAGGAAATAAACCTGAGTGGAATTTTGGAAAAGAGGTCACATGGCTCATCATGTGAGGTGAGAGGGCAGGGAGGCTGTCCAGCCTTCAGAGGGGAGGCCAGGTCAGCAGGGCCCTGGAGGAGTCCACGTTGTTCTTGTTCTGCTGCAGGACACTCCTGCCCCTGACCCCACGGTCCGTGGGAGGCTGAGCAGAGAGCTGCCCCTGCACACCCATGCCACCCAGAGTTGGCAGGAACCTACGCAGCCATCTATGCATCTGTAACCATGCATGGTTGTGATCTGAAATTCTGCTCATGCAAAAAGATGTATAGGAAGGATTCCAATAAGCAGAAATCACATCCTGACCCTCTAACGCCCCTTCTCTGGACAGTCTGTCCTGCTGGGGTCTCCTGCAGCTAGAGAAGGGAAGACCTGGCATTCGGAGCCATGCTGGCCCCCAGGACTGGGGCTGTGAGCTGGGCATGTGGTCACCATGGGTACCTGGGGAGGGCAGCTTCCCCCATGGCCAGGGACAGAGAATAGACCTGGTCAGGGGAGTGGTGAGCCAGGGGAACCCCGCCCTACCCTGGCCCCCACTGTGACCATCACCAGAGAAGGCCTATTGTGGGCTGGACACTCAGGTGGTGACTTTTGCGCCTAACTTTGAGTGTGTGTGTGTGGGGGCGGGGGGGACTGGGGATTGAACCCAGGAGCATTCTACCTCCAAGCTACACCCTCAGCCCTACTTTATTTTTATTTCGAAACAGGGTCTCGCTAGGTTGATGAGAGTCTCACTACTTGCTGAGACTGTCCTTGAACCTGTGACCCTCCTGTCTCAGCCTCCTAAGTACTAGGATTGCAGGCGTGCGCCACCACACCTGGCTATGTGCCTAATGTTTTAATTTGCAAAGTGAAGTTGTGTTTGGTGACATGTAGACCTATTTGTTTAAGATTGGAGGCCCATGTTTTCAGAGGCTGAGGATTTTTAAAGGGGCGAGATCAGAAACAACCATAAAAAGCGGCTTTTAGGTTAAGCCAGTCATTTTGTCCAATATGTGTCAGGCACTGAGAGGGCCATCCAGAGGCGGGCAGAAGGAAGGCTTGATCAGTGTGATTTGGGGTCCCAGGTTCTCTCCTGGCCCCAGTGCAATGGAAGTTGCTGGAAGGTTAAGAGACGCACTTACGTAAACAGAAATTTCCTTAATTAAAAAAAAAAATGGATTTCTTAAATTCAAAATGACAACCTAAAATTCAAAACGAATGACAGAAATTTACATATATGCATGATCCCCAAGGGACTCCCCTGGCACATAAAAAATCCTGTTGTCAGAGTATCCAAGATAATGTTGACCTAACCTGAATCCTACGGTCCTGAATAGTAATGGGTAAAGAAATGAGCGGTACAGCATTGTCTAGTATACATAAGGCCCTGGGTTCAATTCCCAGTTAAAAAAGAAAAAAAAAAAAAAAAGGAAAACTCAGCCTTTTTTCGTGGCTCACTGCAAAGAACTCCCTTTCCTAGGTGACTTAGGTGTGGCTTGCAGTTGCTCCCTCCCCCTAGGACAAAGCAAACCCCGCCTTCTCTTCCAAATCCCCATCAGCCCCTCCTCCAGGGGTCTCAGCTCAGCAGGATGGGCATGGCCACTGAGCATCTGCACTGGATGTTCTGACCTCCTGGGTTTAGCTTCTCTCCTTGCTTTAGTCCCTGCACTTCTGCCTTAGCTGCACACAACCCCTCTTGAGCGCAGGCGGCCGCAGGTCTGACCTCTTTTCTATCTTCTGGCCCAGGCGACACCTCTTCCTGCCTCTGTACACAGCACTCTCTAGCCTGTCCAACATGCTGTATGCAAGAAAGAACTCTTTTGGCCTTACTGTCATGAGATAACACGGCCTTACTCGTGGGTCTTTGGCCTCTGTGATAAAAAGAATTCTTTCAGGAGGGGGCTGGCACAGAATCAGTCTGGACCTCCTCCTCACAGGTGCTCAATAAGTGGGCACAGAAGAAGTTGGATCCTCCTCCTCCTTTCTCAGGTTTCAAAAGTGGGTGGTTGCTGAAGTCCGGCCTTTGTTCTGAATCTCAGGTGGGGCAGGGATTCAGGGGTTTAAAGGTGTGGCCCACTGAGACTTCTGCCTAAGACCTGGGCACATCCTATAGGGTGGAGTTAGCTTATGAACTCTCCAGATTTTAAAACTATATTTTTCCTTTCCTTCCCAATGTCTCCTTTCTGCCTAAATTTTATTCCTCCTACTCTACCTCATCATAACCATGCCGAGCAGAGGGGCTCTGACTGCCATTGTAACAGCCCCTGTTCCCTGGAGTAATCCTTTTGAATTAAAGTCCATCTTGAATCTGTGTTTGTTTTTCACTTGATGGCCCCACGATTCCTTTGGAAACTCCAGGTCATGTTTTCGGGTTAGGTGTGGACTTAGCACAGGGTGCAGGGTACGGGGCCCGGGGGGGGGGGGGGGGAGACTATGCTGAATGTTCCAAACATCTGACATACAAATCCAGTTATAAATTGGAATTAAGTGTCTCTTATCTCCACAAATAGACTCTCCCGGAGGCGGCGAGCAGAGGGCTGAGTTTGGCTTTAGAACACAAACACAGCTCCAGAGGCTAAAGGAGGGGCAGGCCTGCAGGTGCACCGCCCATAGCTCCTGTGCCCTGTGATAGTGGCTGGGCACCGCTGGGCTGGGCCAGTCCTCCAGAAGACAGACCGGGACAGCCCTGCAGGTGGGGCTGGCTTGGGGCAGGAGGTAGCAATGCTGGGTCCAGCGCCCAGGCCAGGCATGATGGGTGGATGTTGGGAGCAGCAAGGCTCACCGAGCTGGCTAGGGCAGGCCCCTGGGAATAGTGTCCTTCGTCTCCAGCCTTCCCATCTAGTCTGTCCTTGAGCCTGTCATATTGACCCGGACACAAAACTCACCATCTCTTGGAGTTTCTGAAGGCAATGAATTTTCTCCAACCATCCGTGACTACTGGAAACATGAACAAGCTTCCAAGAGGCGCTGTTCCATTGCTAGGGTGCTAGGGACAGGACTTTCTGCTGGCCTCACCCCGACCCAGCCCGAGGGCTCCAGGATCCTCCCTCCACTGCCAGAGGAAGACCCTTTCCTGTGCTCTACCTCTGCAGGCTCAGGCCTTCCCAGGGCCACTGGAGCGCAGGGCAGCACTCTCTGGAGGTGGGACAGGGAGCAGGGGCTCACCAGGGCCCCCGGCACTTTCCAGGGCAATCTTCCAGGGAGACATAGTGGGGAGGTTTACCCGGGGTGCCACAAATGCTGCTGGTCAGAGACAGCCCACCCTCACCCTTGCCTAAACACATAGCCACCATGTTCACTTGTATCTCAGAGAGGAGGCCTCTGGCCCGGCTCAGGAAGCACCCAGGGATTCGGGAGTGCCCCTGGGCAGTGGTCAGGAGCCCAGTCCCTCCTGGCTGTGCCTCTCTCTCTGATGCAGAGCACCCAGGCTGTTGCCAGGAGGCTGCCAGGCACCTACTGCAGACTGGCTTCCTCCAGTGTGATGCTGGGAAGGGATCTGGACAATTTCCTCCATGCAGGAAGAGGTTCTGACCAGGCATGGTCACTCCTACTCGGCCACTGCGTAAGCCAGATGTGGCTCGCTACTCCCCACGTCCTGGGAAAACCTCATTATTCTGTAGGGTTCTCAGCTTACGTGGCAGAAAAGAATTTCAGCACTTGCTGGTTATGTCGTGGGTACAACACGGTGTCACTCCTGGGTTCTTGGCCTCCGTGATAAAAAGAATTTTAACACATGCCAGTCAGGAACAAAAGGCAGGAATTTCTTTAGGAAAGTAAGGGACTTGGGGGAGAAAACAGGTGAGCAGAGATCTTCCGGGCCCGAGTGAGCAAGAGAGATCTTTGCAGCCTTTTCATTCCTTATATAGAACTCCCAAGAAGGGGTGGGCATCGAAGTCTGGACCTCCTCTTTCTCAGGTTTCAAAGATCCCTGGCTGAGGTCTGACCTTTGTCCTCCTGGACCTCAGGAGTCTCAGGTGGGGCAGGGATCCAGGGGATTAAGAGTGTGGGCCCACTGAGACTTCTGCCTAAGACCTGACACACCCTATAGGGTGGAGTCAGATTATGAACTCTGCAGATTTTTTTTTTGTGGTACTGGGGATTGAACTCAGGGGCATTCTACCTCCGAGCTATACCCCCAGCCCTATTTTTTATTCTTTATTTTGAAACTGAGTCTCACTAAGTTGCGGAGTGCCTCACTAGGTAGCTGAGGCTGGCCGCGAACCCGGATCCTACGGTCTCAGCCTCCCGAATGCTGGGATTACAAGCGTGCGCCACCACGCCCGGTTGCAGATTTTAAAACTATATTTTTCCTTTCCTTCCCAGTGTCTCCTTTCTGCCTAAATTTTATTCCTTCTATTCTACCTCATCAGTCAGAGGAAAGACAGAGGTTTTATTTAGAGAGGTGAGAGACTCAAGGGAGAAGGCAGGCCATCACAAGAAGAGGGGAGAGTGTTCGGGCAAGAGAGTCTTTGCAGCCTTTTCAGTTCTTTTACAGAACACCCAAGAGGGGGTGGGTGGGTGGGGGGAGGTCTGACCTCCTCTTTCTCAGGGTACTCAGCTTCCATGGAGGGTGACAGGCTGGTTTCTGACCTTTCAGGATCCTTCCGGGGGGAGAGGGGCTATTGTGATTAAGGGTGTGGGCTCTGGGAGGCTTCCGCAGAACACATCCTATAGGGTGGAGTTAGGGATTATGAACTCTCCAGACCCCGAAACTACATTTTCCTTTTCCTTCCCAATTTGTCTCCTTTTGAAACAGTATATATCCATTTTTTGGTAAAAGTCTTAGGCAAGCTTTCCCGGGCCCACTTTGACTAAAGAGGCAAACAGGAACTAAACCAGGATGTAAAAAGGAAAGTTAATTTCCATACCCCCAACTCTGAAACCAAAGGGTATAAAACTGGCCTACACCAAAATTCCATGCGACAGCCTTTAGGCTGCTCGACCCGGCCAGCCGGTGGCCGGTAAATAAAGCAACCTCTTTGGCACAATGGAGTCTGGTGTGTCTCTGTGGGTGACCTCGCAACACTTTCTGCCTAATATTTTATTTCTTCTACCCTACCTCACCCACATTTAAAACCACCCCCAGACTCCTCTCTCCCACCTCTCCAACCTCCTCACCTGTGCCTTTCTGCACCTGCCTGTGCAGAAGTGATCGCTTGGGAGACAGCCCAGTTTGCTTTGATACCTGGCGCTGTCAGGGGGTGACGGGTCCATTCCTCACCTCAGGACTCAGGATCAGCGGTGTCCTTGGCTTCTACAGCAGAAAAGAATTTTCACATGCACCAGAGTCAAAGAGGTTTATTTCGGAAAGTGGAGGGTACATGTTGAAGGGAGAATGCGGGCCATCTCAAGAGGGAGATGATGAGGTAGAATAGAAGAGATAAAAATTTAGGTAGAAAGGAGACAGATTGGGAAGGAAAGGAAAAATATAGTTTTAAGATCTGGAGAGTTCCTAATCTCTAAGTCCACCCTATAGGGTATGTCTGGTTTTAGGCAGAAGCCTCAGAGCCCACACCTTTAAGCTCACTGGCCCCTCACCCCACCTGAGATTCCTGAGATGCTTAGTAAACAAAGCATGCATGAGGACAAAGGTCAGACCTCAGCCAGCCACCACCCCTTGTTGCTAAGAAACCTGAGGAAGAGGAGGTCCAGACCGCACCGTGCCCACCCCTTCATGGGGGTTCTATAGAAGAACTGCAAAGGCTGCAAGACTCTCTTGGTCCAGATGATCTCCCCTCACCTGCCTTCTCCCCAGAGTCCCTCACTTCCCTAAATAAAACTTCTGCCTTTGTCCCTGTCTGGCACGTGTTGAAATTCTTTTCACCACGGAGGCCAAGGACCCACAAGAGATATTGTGCTGACCCATGACAGAGAACAGAGAGTGACTTTGGGGTCTTTAGAGTCCCTTTTTTTTTTTTTTTTTTCGGTACTGGGGATTGAACTCAGGGGCATTCTGCCTCTGAGCTATACCCCCAGCCCTATTTTTTATTCTTTATTTTGAAACAGGGTCTCACTAAGTTGCAGAGGACCTTACTAGGTAGCTGAGGCTGGCCAAAAACCCTGATTCTCCGGTCTCAGCCTCTCAAATGCTGGGATTACAAGCCTGCACCACCACGCCTAGTTTAGAGTCCTTTTATAGGAGACCCTGTGAGGGGGTGGGTAGGGACACATGGCAGGGATGGGGGTCTGATCCTCCTTTGGTCCTTTGGGATCCTTTGTTTAACAAGCATCTCGGGAGTTTCAGGTCAGGGAGAGGGGCCATTATGGTTAAAATTGAGGATTTTTTTTTTTTTTTGCCAAAGAAAGAAGCAGGCCCCATTGGGTGAAGATAAGGATTATGAAGTTTCTAGATTTTTTTTTCCGGTACTGGAGATTGAACCCAGAGGCATTCTACCTCTGAGCTATACCCCCAGTCCTATTTTTTTATTCTTTATTTTGAAACAGGGCCTCACTAAGTTGCAGAGGGCCTCACTAAGTAGCTGAGGCTGGCCTCGAATCTGGATCCTCAGGTCTCAGCCTCTTAAGTGCTGGGATTACAAGCGTGCGCCACCATGCCCGGCTCAAGTTTCTAGATTTTGAAACTGTATATATATATATTTTCTTCCTTCCCAGTTTGTCTCCTTTTTACCTATTATTTTTCATTTTTCCCATCCTACCTCAGTATTGCTTGCTTGTCTTTTGTCTTGGTTGGAGGCTGAGCCAGGCTCCGTGTTACCTCCCTCCTAACTTTGGCCTCCCCATGTCTACTATAGATAAACCCCTACTGCTCTCCTTCTCTTTCTCCCTCCCATGCATGGGAGCCCACAAACCTTTTCTGTAAGGGTCACATGGTAAATATTTGGGGCTTTGTGATGCATGGTCTCTGCCCTTAAGACCCAGCTCTGCCTTGTGGTGGAAAGCAGCTATGGATGACACAGAAAAGGAGCTTGGCCCTGAGTCCTCACATGGACTCAAAGCTCACCCGTGCTCAGAGAGGTTTAAATGGTGTCAGACATTTCGTCTGACAGTCACCTGCGAGACATCTTTGTGTAGCACAGCTTCCCCTGTGCACTGACCCAGCATCCTGGTTCCAACCCTGCCTTCTCTTCACATATGCGGTGGGACCAAGCTCGACACGTTTCAACATGTGTGACTGTTTCCACGATGCAGCCAGTACTGTGGGATTCCTTCAGTCTTGCATTCCGCTTCTGTGATAGGCAGATATAAAATGTCCCCTAAAAAGCTCACTTAATGTTTGGAGCTGATGTAACTGAGTCAGAAGTGGATAAATCCACTGTAATGGATTGACCTGGGTGGTACCCCGTGGGCTGGTAGGGTGTGACGAGGTGGGTCCTTGGGGATTATATGACTGTTCTCTCTCTCTTGTTTCCAGCCTCTACGATATGAGGAGCACAGTCCATGAGCTCTCCCTCCGCCAGGCCCTGAGACCCGTGGTCCCCAGCCTCACATGGACTCAGCCCCAAACCATAAGGAAAAATCTTCTCTCCTCTAAGTTACATGGCCAGATATTTAGATTATGGGCTGCAAGAATGCTGATGGACACACAGCCCCTTGTGTCCTGACGCTAGAAGAGAGAGGAGCTCACCCTATATGACTGTATGTCGGGTGTGCTCGATGGTGACATACGCCATGCTGTGCTTTTACCTCACCTGCAGCGCTCTTATACCCTAACTCCAACTGCACTCCAAACCCATTACAGTTTTCCCAACCCCATTTGTTGAGAAGGCTATCTTCTCTAGCGTATGCTTTTGGTACCTCTATTTAAAAAAACAAAACAAAAACAACAAAACTGGCTACATAATAAGGTTTTGTTTCTGAGTCTTCTGTTCCATTGGTCCATGTGTCTGTTTTTGTGCCAATACCATGCTGTTTTTATTACTATTGCTTTGTAGTATAGTTTGAAGTGAGGTTGTGATGCCTTCTTCATGATTCTTATTGCTAGTATTGCTTTGGATATTCTGAGTCTTTTGTTTCTCCATATGAATTTTACAGCTAATTTCTCTAGATCTGTGAAAAGTAATCATGGTACTTTAAGAAGGATTGCATTGGATACATAGACTGCTTTTGGTAGGACAGCCATTTTGATTCTATTTATTCTGCCTATCCAAGAGCATGGGAGGTCTTTCCATCTTCTGAAATCTTCAATTTCTTTCTTTAGTGATTTATAGTTTTCATTGTAGAGGTCTTATATCTTATATATATATTGGTTAAATTTATTTCTAAGTAGTTTATCCTTTTTGAGGTTATTGGGGATGAATAGATGTATGTTTTCTTGCAAATGTGGAAGCAAGAGAGAAATTTGGAAATAAGGGTAACGTTAGGCAGAAGAGCAGAGACTACAGTGTAGTGATTGAGGGGGTTTAGGGAAGTGGGGAGGGGGATAAAGAGTGTAACAGTTGAAATAATGCTAGGTATGGATACAAAACTACCAATCCCGATCTCAATGACATGTATGGGGAGAGGGAGGGAGGGGGCGGACTCAGAGGAAAGTGCTCCAAGAGGTGTATGCATGTGTGTTTCTCTACACCCCAGTATGATGTATAGTTACAATGCCACAAACAAACACCATCATTTACAGGCCAAACGATGCCCCTTAGCATGCTTTAAAAACACCAAATGCTTCCCACTTCCCTGTCAATATCTGAAAACAATAGGGCTTAGTCTTTGAAAAACCGTAAGACAGATATTGATGTTTTCATATTAAAGGTGAAATGCATATTATTTTTCAGATTATAAGATTAGAAAGTAAAGGGAGGAGTAAAACTTAGTCAATAGTACCACTACCCAGAGTAACCATAGTTGCCATTTGTATATGTTTCCTGTTTTTAAAAAAATTTTAATGTAAAAATGTGAGCATGATCCCATATTAAATCTCTAAAATGGAATTTTAACCACTGTGCGGTGCACTGTCATAGATCTGCTGTCTCATAGTCACTGATACTGGGTATTCAAATTGCTTTGACTTTTTATTACTACTATGTCTCATACTTGTAGGAATGCCCCCCTATGAAAACATTTTTCTGTACTTTTAATATTTCCCCAAATAGTTCCCTGAAATAGGATTACTGATTGAAGTTTATAATCATGTTAAAGCTTTCTTTACATATTGTCAAATTGCTTTTCATGCAGAATATCCCAGATGGCACCTCTCCATGGGCGTGGGGGATCCATCTCATCACAATCACCAGTGTTGAATGTTAACACGCGTGTGTGTTTAATCTCACTAAAGAGCAGAGTGGAGGAAAAACCTAACAGCAGAAACAGTTCCTTATAAGGAATACTGTATCTTTATTTGGGTACTGGGAATGGAATCCAGGGGCACTCTACCTCTGAGCTACACCCCCAGTCCTTTTTAAATTTTATTTTGGAAAAGAGTCTTGTTAAGTTGCTGAGAACCTCATTAAGTTGCTGAGGCTGGCCTGGAACCTGTGATCTTCCTATCTCAGCATCCCAGGGCCTGGGATTACAGGTGTGCGCCACTGCCTCCACCTGTATCTTTATTTTTGTGTGTGATTATAGCCACACCTCTAAAAAATAAGCTTCCCCTTTTTTCTCCAGTTCATCACGCGGAGACAGTATCTACTGACATTGATGACACTGATATAAAAGATTAGGGACTTAATCACTCAAGATGTCCACTGTCCTTGCTCTTCCTAAGGTTTGAGGGTAATGACATCATTTAATCTGGCATCAGCGATCTGTTCTTGATCCATTAACTTCAGCCAGTGTCTTATCTTGCATAGATGATGTGACCCTACTCCTCCACTCTGCGACCTCTTCATTTAACTTGGCTCCATCTCTCTTAACTTTGAAAGGGTCCCAGTTGGGCACCTCAGTCTTTTCTGTAACTTGCAGTTGAGTGCTCCATGTATCATGTATAATTGATTAGGGAATTTAAAAATCAATAAGCAAGTACTTGTCAATAAGCACACTGAGGCAAATTTGTACTTTAAAACCCTCTCTGTCCAAACAGAACAAAAAATATAAAATGGAAAAGGGAGCATAAGATTAACGTGTTGCTGGAAGGAAGGCTTCACTGTTTCCTGGTTCTACTGAAGCTCTGAGGCAGGCTGGTGAGGGAAAACAGGTTTTTATTCAATGCCGGCTTTGAGGAAGATAGGGGAGAACTTTCTGTCTCAAAGCTCCATCTCTGGGGGCTCAGAGGCCTGGGAAGCTTTTATGAGAGGGAAAGGGGGTGCACAGGGACAAAAGGCAGGGATATCATGGGATTGCCCCTCTTCCAAGATCATTCAGGGCTTTCTTCTCTTGGTCAGAGAATTTCTGTTGCCTTCTGTTCAAATCAAAGGGAACCTGGACCTCCTGGGGCAGCATCTGCCTCTTCTTTTTTGATAAACATGTTCCCTTTGGAGCTGAGGAGAGGAGAGGCTTTGCAAAGGGCTTTCTTTAGAATTCAGAATACCGTGAGCTAGGGATGTTAGTGATCAGGGGAATAGATCAGGGAAAGGTGGGAGGGGAGGAAGAAGCAACTTGAAGAAAACCACCTCTCCAAGGGAATTGGAGGAAATGGTTTTGTTCTAAACGATGCCTCCCTGTTATAATAGCAATTCCCAGGCAGCTTTGCCAACAAGAAAACAACACGATGCAAGTTCAGGGGCTGCTGGATCTGTGGGCTCCAGGCGGGGCAGGCACACTGTGGCCCAGGCTGGTCTCCCTCCACCCTGCTGGGCAAGGAGGGGCTGAGCCAAGCTCCCAGGGACTAGGGCAGGGGCTCAGCTACCATAGTGCAGGTGGGGAACCATGTCTTGGGAGAGCCCCGGGCCTCCGTGGAGTAGAGAGAAGGGCTTGGAGGCCACAGCTGCAAGACCTCAGCTGGGGCTGGTGGAGGAAGCCAAGGACCGAAGGGAAGGGGAGCCGGAGGGACAGAGAAGAACCCAAACCTTCCCACCGCAAAAAGCCTGCAAACCCACCTGGCAAACGGAGCGGAGAGAGACCCCAGCTAACAAATCCACAGGCCAAGTCCAGTGATGTAGATAGGTGGGCCGACCGAGTCCAAAGAGGCGACGTCCAACAGGAGGGCCATCGTTGTGATACTGACTGATAAGAGTGTATTGATCTCAGGAGATGTTTTGCTGAATGAGTGAATTACAGCTGTTCTTGCCACAGGGGAAAGAGGAGGAACCAAGTGAGATGATGATAATGTCCACTTTTTCCAGTACAGTAACTCCTTAACTGTATATAGGTATCTTATCGCATTGTGTTGTGTACCTTAAATATAAGCAATGACATTTATTTCAGAGATAAAGATAAAGGAGGCTGCTCAGTGGTCAATGGGGCTCTCTTTTCTCACACTCTGCTTCTAGAAGGGTTCCTTGCTGTGACTTCCTTCATTCTGTCCCTCCTCTATTCACAGACTTCCTCTCACCTGCATCTGCCTATCTTAAGTCATCCATAGCTGGGGCCAGCCTGCCTGCCTGCCTTCCTTCCTTCCTTCCTTCCTTCCTTCCTTCCTTCCTTCCTTCCTTCCTTCCTCCCTCCCTCCCTCCCTCCCTCCCTCCCTCTCTCTCTCTCTCTCTCTCTCTCTCTCTCTCTCTCTCTCTCTCTCTCTCTCTCTCTCTCTCTCCTTCAGTGTGTGTGTGTGTGTGTGTGTGTTTCTACAGGCGTCTTCAATGGGGTTTCAAGAGGGATACTTTTAACTTTTAAATTATGGCTAAAAGTATGGGTCATGAAAAAGCCATGGCTTATCTTACATCTTTGCTTACTAGTGAATTTTAATTTTTAATCACGTATTTACTTGTCATGTTTCCCTTGGGGTTTGGCCCTCCCTGTCCTTTGACAATTTAAATATTTGGGTCTTACTATATATTTTAGAACAATTTGCACAAGCTTTTTAGATATAAAAAGCCACCCACCTCTGTCATATGTTTGCTGCAATTGTTTTTCAAGGTATAAGAATAATGGATTCCTCTGAGGAGCAAAACCATGACTACCAATGAGCTCTTAACATTCACTGCCTTAATTATGTTTTAGATAGTGGTATGATCTGAATGTGTGTGTCTCCCCCAAACTCATATGTTGATACCTAACCTGTCTTGTCCTGGTGGTAAGAGATGGGGCCTTGGGCAGGTGATGAGGTTGTTAGGTAGCTGGACAGAGCATGGGAGAGAGGGGAGGATTAGGGCTCACTCCGCCAGGTCTGAGAAAAAGTCTCTCCACCTTGGGTGCTGGAGAACCCTGCCCACGAACTGCCTCCTTCATGGCCAGACACTACTTTCTTGCCGGGAGCCGAAAGGCCAGTCAGAACTGGAACGTGCGCTTTGAGGGAAATCCCCCTCAATGGCCACGGTGACAGTGCAAAACAGGTTCTATCCGTCATCCTGCTATGGCCCTCACCAAAAAAAACATGATCAACCGTGACCAATCATGTAAGCCCACACAAGCTTTGCCTGACCCCACCTGATCCCACCCCTCACCACAAGGTACTTAAGCTTTCCTGCTTTAGTAAAAATTGAGGCTTGATCAGAACCCTGTCTTGCCTCCATTCTTTTGCGTCCCTTGTTTGTCTCATTCCCTTAGGTTAGCCGCCTCAGTCTCCGGTTCACAACCCCCGCTGGCTGGGGCACTTTCTGAAATCTAAAAGGAGCAAGGTGCAACTGGCTAAGGGTGCAGTCCAACTGTGGAGCATGCGCAGAGCACTAAGCTACTGGGTTTCCCTTAGGTACCCTGGAAAAGTTTACAACATAGTTGGAAACAGTGCAGACTCGCTAAGCTGTGGAACGAAAAGGGCGGTGGCCTCCCGAAATGCCTGTGCGTGAAGAACGAGCCCTCACCAGACCCAGATCCACTGGCGCCTCGATCTTGGACTTCACAGCTCCCAGCACTGTGAGCGATAAATTCCTGTTGTTCCTAAGTTCCCCAGTCTATGATATTTTTGTTATAGCAGCTGGAATGGACAAAGACCACTAGGATCGCAAAGCTGCTCATACACCCCCTTGGATTTAACACGAAATACTTGGGCACATTATTTTGAAAGCCTCACTCCAGCTCTTTCTGATTTGGCTGAGCAGTACAGAAACCAGATTAAACGTGGGTAGTTTGAGTTGCCCAGAGAGAATATCATGTGCTCCCTTTAATTATTTGTTACTTAACAACTTGATCTATTTATGTTTATAAGAATCAGGTGGTGCCAATCTGGTTCATGAAAAAGCCACTTGATGGAGTGCCATGTAATTGCATATGGGCTAATTACATAAATCAGCTATTTGTGTTCCAAACTGAGCTTTGAAAGCTGTTCTGACTCCCTCAATTGTTCCCCACAAGCAAATAGAATTATACCCAGAAACCCAAACCGCCTAAAATAACCGAGGGGGCTGCCATATTATTAAAGGCCAAATGTCTGAGCCTGAGCAACTTCTCTCTCTCAAGGTGGGGGATGCACTCCCTCCATCCCAGAGTCAATGGTGGTGTTTTTGTCTGCTTTTCCATTGCTGTGACCAAAATCCTGGACACAAGCAACACTGAGGAGGAAAGGTTTATGCGGGCTCTCGGTTTCAGGGCACAGTCCATAGACGGCCAACTCCAAGGCAGATATCCTGATAGCATGGTGTGCGGCAGAGAACAACAGATCACTTCAGGGCAGCTGGAAAGGTAGAGACAGTGACGGGAAGTGACCAGGGACAGAGGTGGTCTCCACGGCCACACGCCCAGTGACCCACCTCCTCCAGCCAAGCCCCACATGCCTAAGTGAATCTATTTGAATTATTGACCCGCCAATAAGATTACAGCCCACATTCAATTATGAGTTCAGTCCCTGAATATCGTTGCAGTGGGGACATGCTTCAAGACATGAGCCTTTTGGGGGACATTCCAAACCCCGTCCTTAAGAGGTGAACTAAATGAGATGGCCTCTGCGTTAGTTTACCGGGGCTGCCGTAACCAAGCACCTCCGCTCGTGTGGCTTCAGCAATAGAAACTTACTCTCTCCTGGAGGTTGGAGTCCAAGGCCAAGGTGTGGCCAGGGTTGGTTCCTCCTGGAGCCTCTCCTTGGCTTGTAGACAGTGTCTTCTCCCTCTGTCCTCACACAGTCAGCCCTCTGTGTCTGTGTCCTAATCGTCCCTTCTTATAAGGACACGTCAGATTGGATTAGGGGCTATTCCAATGACTCCGTTTTAACTTAATCACCTCTTTAAGAACTCTGTCTTCAGAGAACAGACATTCCGAGGTCCCTGGGCATTGAGATGTCAACCTATAAATTTTGGGACGCACAATCCTGCCTGCCACAACCTGGGAAAATGTGTAATGGGATTTGGTGTGCAGCACGTGCACCATAAATGTCTGCAGATGCTTTAGAAAGTCTCCTCAGAGGAACGAGGTGATGAGCACAAGAGGGTGACAAGGTGCCTCTCCTCAGAAGGCCTGGTATGGAGCAGCCCATGGGGCCATGGTGGCTGTGGTTCATGTACCACCAAGGATCCAGGCCTGTGACACGTGGGGAGATCATTTCCTTCACACAATGCCTGGCACAAATATTTGGAATAATCATCATGGCAGCCATAGTCACTTTTGAAACAGAATTTCCCCATCTTCCCTACAAAGCACTGGACCAATGACCATGGAGGAAGATACACTTGCAAGATGTATAGCCCTATGAAATTTGGTCACCACACTTCACAAAAGAAGAAATACAAATGACCAATAAATGTATGAGGAAATGTTTGACATCATTAGCATTCAGAGAGATGCAAATCAAAACTACTCTGAGATTTCACCTAACCCCAGTCAGAATGACAATCATCAAAAACACAAACAACAACAAATGCTGGCGAGGGTGTGGAGAAGTGGGAACTCTAATACATTGTTGGTGGGATTGCAGATTAGTGCAACTACTTTGGAAAACAGTATGGAGGATCCCAGACGAATGGAAATGAACCTATCATATGATCCAGCAATACCACTTATGGGAATCTACCAAAAAGAATGGAAACCAAACTATCAGACTGATGCATGTGTATCTATGTTTATAGCTGCACAATGCACAATTGCCAAACTATGGAACCAGCCAAGATGTCATCAACACATGAATGGATTACAAAACTCTGGGATATGTACACAATGGAATTTTCCTCAGCTATAAAGAAGGACAAAATCATGCCCTTTGCAGGGCAATGGATGCAACTGGAAAACATTATGCTAAGTGAGATAAGTCAGTCACAAAAAGTTAAAAATCGAATGCTCTCCCTAATATGTGGAAGCTAGGGAGAAAATGGGACATAAGAGGGACTCTAGAGGAAGAAGGAGAAACCTTAGGTGAGCAAAGAAGATGACTTAAATGAAGGTGATGGGGTGGGGGGGACACCCTAATGAGCAGGATGTACTTTACAAACATATTATAGTCAATCACTAAACTGAACTTGAGAAGGAGGGAGGGGAAGGGACTGGGGCCGGAATTGGGGAAGGATTAAATGAGAAACATGTGCATGTATGTCTTTACCAGCTTGTACCTAACAAAGATGTATGATTACAATGCACCAATAAAGAAATTAAAAATAAATAAAAGAAAATAAATTTGGTCACTAGATGGGCCTTCACCACGCCTGAGGACATTAGCTCTTCAGAAGTGAGACCGTGCTTGAGCTAGAAGGTGGTTAGTCAGAGCTGACCGAGTGAGCCATCCAGAAAAAGACCATGGAGCATTGGGAATCTTGACCCAGCCAGTTCATCTCCGCAGCTACCCACAGCCTTGCACATGTGCTCGGTCTTCACTGAGGGGAGATGCCTGCTGTGCTGCCGGAGATAGAATGTGGATCCTGGCCTTGGTCCTCCCGCTGGCTTCTGTGTGATCTTAGGGAAGCCCCTTTGCCTGTGCGTGCCTTGGTGTTCCCATCTGGAGGAAGGGGATGCTGGTTGCAGAGGATGTTAGCAGCAATGGGATATTTGAGAGGAGGATGTCCTTCCTCAGGAGATAGGGTCTCCTGTGGGACGTGCTGGCCAACGCTGACTTTCCTCTGCCCCCAGTCCAAGCCCAGAAGGCAGAGGTGGGGGCAGGGCAGTGATATGGTCAGGTTCATGACCAGGGTGTCCCCTTCCTATTAGGAACTTTCTCGTTTGTCTAAAGGGAAAATTATCAAATCTTGGGAGAAACTTCTTTTGAATAAATGCCTTTACTTTTCTGATCTTACGTAATGATAAGGCGTGGTCACTATAACACAATGCCTGGGAAAAATAGCGGAGGAAAGACTTATTTTGGCTCATGATTTCAGAGGCCTCATCCACGGCCAGCTGGCTCCATTGCTTTGAGTCTCAGGTGAGGCAGGACATCATGGCAGAAGGGTCCAGAGAGCAAAGCTGTTCACCTCATGGTGAGAGCACTCAGAGAAGGAGCCGGGACAAGATATAACCTTCCAGGACAGGCCCCAGGGACCTACATCCTCCAACGGGGCTCCGCCCGCTACACTTTCTACCTCCTCCCCAGAGTCTATTCAGTTATGACCTCATCAATGGCTCCATGAAGCCAGAGCCCTCAGGATCCAACCACCCCCCAAGCGCCACCTCTGAACCCTGACACATGAGCCTCTGGAGACCATTCCAGATCCAAGCTGTAACATAAAGAAAACACTTTTCTTGTCAAACTGGAGCTTGGTTTTAGAAGAGTCAGTCTATTCAACCCATCAGAGAAATCCTTTCTTTGATAAAAGCACCTAGCTATGCTGCATAGAGCATGGCGGTGGTGTGGGCCCTCACAAGGACTGGCTCCCGAGAGCCACCTGCTAAACAGTCAGGTGTTTCGTGGACACTCCTTCAACACAGACAGTAAGAATAAGACGATATAAACCTGCAGTTAAGTGACTTAAAAAACAAAGGCAACACTAAAACGTCATCACTTTCTAATCATTTTAATATTCTCTTGAGCTCACTTTTGTGTCTACTGTACCTACATGATGTAAATCTACGTAATGGTGCCCCATGTATCTCTCTTTTTTTTTTTTCTGAGAGCTGATTGTTAAACATTTACCAATACCCAGCTGAGTATTCTCCTGAAAAACCTTACGTCACTTTCTTGCTTAGAAACGTCTAAGGGTTTTCCCTGCTGAGAAGGGAGAATCCATTTCCTTAACTCATCATTCAGGAATCCGCCTGCACTGGGCTTAACCTCCTGCCTTTGCCACTATCCTAGCGATTTTTCCTAACCTATTTACACTCTAGTCCCAGTCCCAGAAACTTTTTTTTTTTTTGTGGTACTGGGGATTGAGCCCTGGGGCATTCTACCTCTGAGCTACACCCCCAGCCCTATTTTATATTCTTAATTTTTTTTGTGTGTGTGGTACTGGGGATCGAACTCAGGGGCATTCTACCTCTGAGCTATACCCCAGCCCTACTTTTTATTCTTTATTTTGGAACAGGGTCTCACTAAGTTGCGGAGTGCCTCACTAGGTAGCTGAGACTGGCCTCGAACCTGGATCCTCCAGTCTTAGCCTCCCAGATGCTGAGATACAAGCATGCGCCACCACGCCCGACATATTCTTAATTTTGAAACAGGGTTTCACTAAGTTGCAGAGGGCCCAGTCCTATTTTATTTCTTATTTTGAAACAGGGTCTTGCTAGGTTGATGAGAGTCTCACTACTTGCTGAGGGCTGTCCTTGAACCTGCGACCCTCCTGTCTCAGCCTCTCAAATCCTGGGATTACAAGTGTGCACCACCATGCCCGGCCCCAGAAACTTAATTGACAACTACATTCAAATCTATGGCTCCAGCCCTGCCTTCTCACTCAAGAGCTAATTGCTACTCCCTGGGGGCAATTAGATATCCCCATATAAACATACTAGTAATGTCAACCTTACTGACCAAAAACAAAAGTTATGATTTTAAAGTCACCTTATCCCCCC